>MU005774.1:510398-536056 GCA_010093715.1 Pleomassaria siparia CBS 279.74 | reverse complement strand
TAAGTTAGAAACTATCTTAGAAGCAGACGCATTAGGATAGGCAACTAGGGGCACTCTCTTATAGAGGGATAAAGACGGGAAACTTTAGACTATAGCGTATTTCTTAGCTAAAAATAACCCTACTAAGGTAAACTACTCTATCTATAATAAGGAACTTCTAGTAGTAATTAAGTATGCAGAAGAATAGTATAGTAAGCTTAGAGCTATTAAGCACGTGTTAGTAATTATAGATTATAAGAACCTCCTCTACTTTATAACCTTATAGAAGCTTAGTAAGCAGCATGTCTAATAGTCTAACATCCTAAGTAGTATTAACCTAACCTTTAAATATTAACCTAGTGCGGAGAATAGCAGAGCTAATGCTCTCTCTTAAAGAGAATAAGACCTTCTAAAAGACTTAGAAGATAAGAGAGTAAAATTAAGGCACTTCTAGCTACTAATACTAGTAGGTCTAGACAGGGATAGCTAGGGGACGAGAGACCTAAGGGCGTCCTTAGCCCTAGTAATTAGAATACTTAGTGCTAGAGGGTTCTTAGAGAATAAAGGACTACTAGTCTAACTAGCTAAAGAACTTACCCTAAAGGAAATATAGTTAGGTGTAGAAGAAATAGATAAAGTCTATTAATAAGCTGTAGAAGCTGTTAAGAGCGGGGCTTGCAAGTTCTTACCTAAGCTAAAACTTAGCACATCTCTTATAGAATGCAAGCTAGATTACTAAGGTAGATTATTATTTAGGGACTAGAGATAGGTTCTAGACCTCCTAGAGTTATAGATAAAGCTAATAGATAAGGCGCACAGCTCTCTTAGCATAGGGTACCTAGGCAGAGAAGGGACGTATAAGATTCTTACTAGGGACTTCTTCTAGCTAGCTATATTAAACGCTGTAAGGATATATATCTAGAACTGCAACGTCTGCAGAAGAATAAAGCTATAAAGAGAACTAAAGTAAGGACTACTAAAACTACTACCCCTCCCTAAGAGGATATAGAAAGAGATATCTATAGACTTTATTATTAGCCTTCTTCTAAGTAAAGGGAACTGTAACCTTATAGTTATTATAGACTAGCTAAGTAAGGGCGTTATACTAATCCCTTTACTAGACCTTAGGATTAGGACAGTAATAAAAGCCTTCCTAGAGAGAGTAGTAGCCTACTACTAGATTCTAGACGTAATAGTATTAGACTAAGAATTATAGTTTATTAGTAACTTCTAGTTAGAGCTGTGCTAACTGCTTTAGATCTAATAATAACTCTTAACAGCATTTTATTAGCAAATAGATAGTTTAATAAAGAGAATAAACTTAGTAATTAAAGCATACCTAAGAGCGTTTATAAACTAGAGCTAATTAGACTAGGCACTAAATTACCTAATAGCCTAGATTGCAATATGCAGATAGAATATAACATCTACTAGAGTAAGCTCTTTCTTCTTATAACATAGTTATAATATTAACCTAATAAACCTAGATAAAGAAGAGTAGGCCTAGGACTGCTACTAGAGTGCGTTTAACCTAGAGGTAGCGGCTAGAGCTATAGTAGAGAAGTTTAAGGCTACCTTTAAGATAGTGCAGTTAAACATAGCGGTCGCTTAGCAAGAATAAGAGTAATAAGCAAACTAGTACTAATAAGAAGCTCTAGTACTTAAGAAGGGAGATAAGGTATAGCTCTAATATAGAGAATAGTTGTTAAATAGTTATCTAAGTAAGAAGCTAGATTAGAAGAATAGGAAGTTTACTATAAAGAGGCTAATTAGGAGTTATAATATTAAGCTAGATGTTCTACCTAGTATTTACCTAGTATTTTATGTTAATTAAATTAGGTTAGCCCTAAATAACTACCTCCTAGGGTAAACCTTAAATAACTAGCAGCCTAAAGCTATAGTAATTAATAGCAAAGAAGAATAGGGAGTAGACAAGATCTAAGCTAAGAGGCGCAGGAAGATTAGCTGCGGAAGCAGGCTTAAATACTAGGTAAAGTAGGCAGGGTATATAAACCCTACCTAGGAACCTAAGGCAAACGTTAGTAACTTAGAAGCATTAATAAATTAGCTTAACTTCTTAGCACTATACTACTTAGAAATAGGCAACTTACTAGATAAGTTCTAGTAGGAGCCTCTAGAGAAGTAGTTGCGTAATAGGCGATATCCCTACTGCAGAATAGGGATAGGTAGAGTTAGAGAGAGAGAGATAACGCTAGCTATATAAAGATAAGAAGACTAGGCGTTAGAAGGAGAAGGAGGAGAGGAAGGTAAGTTAAAGGAAGGAAGGAGAAGGAAGGGCAGAAGAGATATATATATATCTAAGGACGGGACGCTAATTACAGGGACTAGAACTAGTAACGCAGGTAAGCAGAGATAGATATAAGGTTAAAATAGATTAGGGCGCTAGGAGTTATAGTTAGTTAAGTACTTAGTGTAAATTTATAATAATAGATAAGGAGACACTAAGTAAGACCTATTATACTAGGCCTAAAGGCTAGCTATCTACTTAGAAGATCTATAGGTAAACTAGAGGAAGCTTTAATAACGCAGCACCTAACTAGGCCCTAACCCTAGATAAAATAGAGAACCTTGTAATAAGTTAGCTTAGCAAAAAAGCACTGCTAGAACTATAAGAGAAAGAGACGCTAGAACTAGGGGTACTTACTCCTTAACCTCCCCCTTAGCATTATTACCCTTACCTATATCTGCATCCTAAGACTTACTACCCTTAGCCTTATTATTAGTGTTACTAATAATAATAGCCTCTATCTTAGTTATCTAATTATTAAAAACAGAACTCTTAGGCTTTAGGGTTGCAGTTAAAGGCCTAGCAGCAGAAGCATAGTTAGAGGCAGGGGTAGGGAGGTTATCTAGAGTATTAACTATGCTCTCCTGCTACATAGTTAGAAGGATTAGGAATTAGAAACTAGGGATAAACTTACAGTAAAAGCCTAGAAATTAATACGCATTCTATAAAGATTATCTAAAAGGAAGGAGAGGAAGTAATTTCTATTACTAAGTAGATAGTTACTCTTATAGAGCAGGGCAGCGTTATTAGTTATCTATTACTTAATATTAGACAGCTTAGCAAGGATGTTAGTCTAGACAGCAGGGTTAAAAGCATTAGAAACTGCAGCAGAGCGCAGTAAGCATCCCCTAGCAGAAGAACTCTTAACTAGCTTCCTGCCTACGTTCTTTATAACCTGCTTCTAAGCGTTATAGATAATATTATAATAAGCATTAAGAAAGGTAAAGTTAGGCTAGATGCCCCTATTATACTTAATATACTAAAGGACGTAGGCCTAGCAGGCAGTAATCTTATTTAGGAGGAACTTAGACACGACTTAAACACACTAGACATACTAAGTAGCATAGTAAACGCAGGTAACAGCCTAAACCTTAGAGACTTTCTAGAGTATACAGTAGCTAACACCCTTAAGTAATATCTAAAGGGTATAAGCTGCGTAGAGCGTCTCTATTACCTTATCTGCATAGCTCTTATTATTAACAGTTAATTAGCAGGTCTGCTAGACAGACTTCTAGGAAGGGAGGGGGCAGTTAATAGTAGAGGTAAAGCAAGCAGCGTAGGCGGAGCAAACATAACCCTAAATATATTAGCAAAGATCCTTAATAGGAGTTACCTTAGAATTACTTATAATAGTAATAGCATTAAGGCTGTTATTAGACTTAGCGTCTTAAGCCTTATAGGCATAGCCTTTACTAGTAGTGTTGCTCTAAGGCATAATAGATAGAGAAGGTTAGGCAGGTAAGGGGATAGTAAACGACTAACTAGACTTAGACTTACAGCTAGTAGAGAGATTAAGAGGCTTTATTAGGGAGGGGTAAATAGGCAAGGCTAGGAATAGAGCATTATACTTCTTAAGGGTGCTAAATAAACCTAACTTCTTCTTCTTCTTAGTAGACTTTAGAGTAGCTTTTACTATATAAACTAGAGTCTAGAGACTAGACTATATAGTATACTTAGTTGCGTAGGAGTAGGTAGAGTAAGGAGTAGTTGCAGAGGCCTTTCCTTTAGAAGAGGAAGGATAGCTAAAACTAGGTGCTTAAGCTATTATAAGCGACTTAGATAACTTTAGAGATAGTAAAACTAAGGGGATAAAGAGATTAGATTAGGAGTAAAGAATAGTAAGAAGGCGGATAGTTAGTAGACGAATAAGTTAAGTAGGTAAGAGGCAGAAGAGAAGGCAAAAGGTTAATAACTAAGTAGTAAAAGCAGAAGAAAAGTTAAGGTTAAGAAGAAGGAAGGAAAAAGAGTGTAAGAAGTGCAAGATATAAATAAACTATTAGCGCTAGCAAAATTACGCAACTCTAGCTAAGGATAAGTAAGAGAGGCTTATAATAAAGGAATTAACTCTGTATACTACATATTATTTAGTTACGTTACCTAAAGTAATTATTTATAAGTTAGAAGTTAGAGGTTTAAGCCTTATTAAGTAAGAATAGAATTGCTAGTATTAAATTAGAAGCTAAGAGAAGTTAGGATAGTTAGATAAGGTTGTTAAGAAAAGCTGCACTAGGGTGACAACTTAGACGGATAGAAACACCTAGAAAAGACTCTCTTAGTTAAAGAAATGCAGTTCTAAGGCAGAGAGCTAAGAGGACTATTCTTAGAGACTTCTAACTACTATTTAATATAGAGATAAATTACTAAGGCTGTATAATAATTTACAGCTATTAGTAAGTTTAGAAGTTGCATAAAAGGTTTAGAATAACTAGAAACCTACTCTAAGTAAGATAATTCTATATATATAAGAATAAGGCTATAGATAGAGTATCTAAAAAGGATATTACATTAAGGCTTAAAGGAACAGACTTTATTAAACTTCTCTAGAGGAGAGTTTGCCTAGAGGACCCTACACTAGAGGTCTTAGAGACTTAGAAGCTAGGTAAGGAGGAGGGGTAATATAATAAGTAAGGCTATAGTAGCCCTTAGACTCTGCCCTTAGAAGCATAACTTAGATTTACATATTAGATAGATTATAGACCCTTAGAAGCTTAGGACAGAGATATAATTATCTAGACTTAGGTAGAAGCTTACTTAGTATGTATATATATATTCCGTAGCTTAGAGCGTTACTCCGCTCTTTATTAAATCTTAAGTATTCTTTTTAGACCTTAAGCTCCTTAAGCTCAGCCCCTTATAGTTTTTTTAGGTAGGCTAGTGCCTAGTCCCTGCACGTATATAAGGGGTTTTAAGATAGAAAGCCTAAAAGTATAGGTATATAATTATATTAAGATAAATCCTTAAGTAGGAACTTAAGGGAGATAAGATAATTATATACTAAGGCTTATGTAACCCCTGTAGCCTAGGTCCTCCTAGAGGCCTTCCTAGGCCTTATCTAGCTAGGGCACGTAATAGGTAGAATATTATTATATTACCCCCCCCTTTGTTAGGGATTATCCTAATCCTAAATTCCTTATTATTAGTTGCTGTTTAGCGTATCTCTAAGATATCTAATAACTCTATTAATCTATCCCCCTAATATTACGCAAATAACAGCGCACTGCTAATTTAGGGTAATAACTTTACTATAAATATTTTAAAACTATAGTTTCTAGGTCTTACGTCCCTTAGAAAGGCTCTATAACCTATTAGGGGGTCTCCTAGAGCCTATCTAAGGCGTTTGCGTGTCCTAATAACTTTCCTACTGCATATATGTAGTAGGGAAGGTTTATAGTAATGCTAAGTTCTTCTTATAAGCTTTTAGGCTTTATAGAAGGTTATTTATATTACTTTTTTAACTATAGTTACTAGATATTAAGTACTTAGAGTCTAATAAGGTTAACCTAACTATAATCCTAAGGTCTCCTAGTGCGTTTACGCCCCTACTTATAACTTTTTCTTCCTTTATCCTTATATATAGTATAGGATAAGGTTTTTATTACTAACGCATAATATTAGTATCTTCCTTTATAAGGGGTATTAGTTATAGTAAATCCCTTCTATAAATAGATCTAATTAGCAGGATAGCCTTTATACGTTGTTTTTCTTTAATTAAACTTATAAGTCCTTTAATTAAACTTATAAGTCCTTTATTATAAGGAGGTTAGTAGCCCCTGCGCGCTATAATTACTGCCTAGTAAGTATATAAAAAGACCTTTTCTTAACTCCTTTAACTCCTCTAGCCTTACTTATTAACTATATTATATTTGCGTAATATATCTAACGCGCCTATCCCTTTAGTAGTATTAAGGCTCCTACTATACCTTACCCCTTAGCTGCCTATTATAAGAGAGTAGTGCTAGCTTTGCATTAATCCCTTCTATAAGAAGGTAGGTCCTATACCTTCCTAGGTGTAATTTAGCTGCTAACTAGTTCCTTAGAAGTTAGGGAAGAGCTTAGTTCCTCCTCCTATAGAGGATTTGCAGGCTGCTGCTGCCTTTATATACTATTAAGCCTACTCTATAAGTCCTTATAATAGGTGTGTAAAGTAGGCTGCTAGTAACTATTTACCTATAAGTATATTAGTTCTATATATAGAACTTTTAATTAATAGACTTATAGCCCTCCCTGCTATAGCGCTAAGCTTTTAACGTCCTTACTTTCTTTATTAAGCGCGCCCTTTATAAAGACTACGCTGTTAATCTCCTCTAAGGCTAACCTAAGGATAATCTAGAGGTAATTTACGCCTTAAAAGCGCAGTAGTAGGCGTAGGACTTAGTTACTAAGTATACTACTAGGTTAAAATTATTAAAGGACTCTTATATAGCGTACGTAAGCTGTTAGGCAAAAGCCTCTAGCTTAATAACTAATTAGTAGTATGTAGAGTAACTAAAGTTAGCTAATTATAACTAGGAGTAGTTTAAGGTACATATTTATATACTTTCTAAGTATAATCTAGCTAATATTTATAGATAGGGTTAGGTAGCGTAGGGCTCTATCTGCCTACTAACTAAGTAGTATTACCTAAGATAGAGTTGCCCTTTACTAAGGCAGGTAATCTCTGTAATACAGAGAAGCGTTACTACTAGTATAGGTTAGATATCCCTAATCTAGCTTCCCTTTTATCCCTTATTTATTAGCGTAAGAAGCTATAGCTTACTATTAAGGATACTCCTACTTATGCCTTCTATACTCCTATAGAAGGCTCTAGCGTAATAGAGGATATATAAACCTCCCCTACTAGCTCTTTAAGTAAGGAGAACGTCTTTAAGGCCTAGTTAGTATAAAGCTGCTAGGTTTCTAGTCTTATAGATAGTTTTTTTTAGCGTTCTAGGTGTATAGACTAGTAAATATTATATATAATCTTTACTTTTTCTTATTATCTAAGGTGTTATAAGTGCACTTATGCAACTTAGGTATAGATTTATTTAAATAACTAACTACCTCCTTCTCTCTCTTTTAGCTCCCTAATTATTTACTTATAGATTTATAGGTGCTAATATCCTCTTTATACGTTTTCTAGGCAACTCCTAGGCCTAATCTAGTAACTATTACCCCTAGCGCTTCTATATCTGCCTTCTCCCCTAGGATTTAGGACCTGTAGCCTAGTATTTAGTAATAATATCTCTAGAGTTATTAAGATTACCCTTAGGCTCCTAGGAGGCGTCCTCCTGTGCCTATCCTATCTATTTAATAAGGAAATAGGTTTCTCCTTTTACGTTCTTATAGCCTAAGATAGCCTCTACCTCCTATTTATCCCTAACTATCTTAGGGTGTTAAACTAGTCCTAGGTAGAAGTCTAGGCTATAATCTAGTGCCTGCTAGGGCTTAATTATAGATACGTAAAATACTAGGTATACTTAAGCTATAAATAGAGGAAGTGCAAGTTTATACGCTAGCTTACCTACCTTCTAGATAATTTTAAATAGCCCTAGATATCTTACATTAAATTTCTTTAATAGTCTCTTTATCCTAATATTAGTAGCTTGCAGGATTACCTCCTAGCCCTCTCTATAATATTAGGGGGTTATGCCTAGCTTACTATTACCCCTCTTCTAGTTATACTACTTCTTCTAATAGCGTTAAGCCTTAAGGAGGCACTCCCTTGCGGTTTCCTAGTGCTCCCTCTACTATTTTAAGTAGGCTTAAGCCTATTATTAGAGCTCTTTTAAGTCTCCTTTTAGATTCTATATGTCCTCTCTTAGCCTTAGCTAGTAGTTATCTACTAATACTCTATCCTACCCTAATAGTTAGATCCTGTATTCTAATAGGATAGGTACTGTACTAGTAGATAAGTGTTTCTTAGAGTTATAGGCGTACTCTACGTATAGTAGTAGCTTATACTAATTATCTTATTAGTAACTTATATACATCCGTAAATAAGACTCTATTTCCTAGTTTTACCTCTCTATTTAACTATCTGTCTGCAGGTAAAACGCTGTACTAAAGTAGTAATTAATCTTTAAATAGAAGCATAAATTAGACTAGAACTAGCTTATAAAAACAGTTCCCCTATTAGTAATAATTATCTCTAGCTTATCTACTTTAAAGAAACACCTAGTCTTAATTAAGTTAGCTAGTGCCTAGGAAGTAATTATTTTGCGTATAGGAAGGTACTAAGCATACTTTGTAAACCTATCTATAAGAATAAGAATAGCGTTATATATATTACCTGCAGAATCTTTTAACTTTAAAAGGTCTGTTACAAAATCTATTATATAGTATTTCTAAGGCTTACGCGTAGGCTTAATAGATTCTAGTGTACTCTATAGCTTATATCTCTAAATCTTAAATAACTAATAAGTTAGGTACTTATAGATATACTTCTTAACTAGCTTTATAATGCTAGGTAAATAGTATTTGCGTTAGAGTAACTTACGCGTTTTCTCTACGCTGTAGTAACCTCTAAGGGGGTTATTATAATTTACTTTTATAATTATAAAGCAGAGGTCCTTCTCCTCTAGTACCTATACTTTGCTATTTCTATAGAGGATCTTCTTTAAGTTAAAGGCCTAATAATCCTCTGTTGCCTTGCCTGCGTTTAATATCTCTATCTAGCGCATATAGATAGGATAGGCTATATCTATCTCCTATATAAGTTAGATATAGTCTTTAAGGCGTTCTAGAACTTCTAGAGTAAAGGTGTTTTTAGCTTACGTAGCTCTATTTACAAGCCTTAATAGTACTATTAATTAGAATACTTAGGCGTGCTTTATAAAGGCATTAGTAAGCTCTATATCTCTAGTCTATCCTCTAAGTTAATTATTAGTCTCTAAATTAGTAGGGGATAGGGTACTAATTAATTATAACTTGTTACTAGTAGTTAGCGCTATACTATAGATATCTAAACTAGTAATATTTAGTTTCTTAACCTAAGGGGATTAGAGTGTCTCTAGATTACCCCTAGAAAAGGAACTGTCTGCAACCTAATTACAAGCAGATATAGTAGCTCTAGTTATTTAAACTACCTAGACTTAGAGTTTATTTTAAAGGGTAGGGAGTATAGTACTATAGATAGCCTTTGCTTCCCCTATTTTAAACCCTTTTGCGTAGTTAGGCCTTTATAAAGGCCTATCTATAGGGTTTAAATTACTAGGGTAGTATTTAATCTTAAAATTAAATTATGTAAGCTTCTTAGCCTAACGCGCCTATTTTAATAAGAGTTCCTTAGTAGTTATAAACTACCTTAGGTTATTATAATTAGTAAGCACCTAGGTTATAGCTAGGGCGTACTTAAGATACTACTACTAGTATTAGAAGCTTTTATAGATAGCGCAGAGCTCTTTATTATGCGTATCCTACTATACTTCTAGTCCCCTAAATTTCTAACTCTAATACGCTACTAGCTTCTAGTATTACTCTATAATAACCTCTGTTAACTAGGGTTATAATAGGATTGCGGCTATTATAAAGTCTAAAGCGTTTATATATACTATAGTAGGTTTAGATAGATTAAAGTATTAGAGTACTAGGGCTTCTAAGAATTTAGCCCTTAGGCTTAGAAACGCTAATTATACGTTCTCTAGCTAGCTCTAAGGCTTATACTAGGTAGTAGAACCCTTCTTTATCTTCTTTTTAGGTGCAGGTTAGCTACTAATTATAGGCGGAACAGCTGCAGCTGTTATATAGTTGTTTAAAGGCCTTACTAACTTAGAGTATCTATAGATAAATTAATAATAGAAGTTAGTAAAGCCTAAAAAGACTTAAATATTATAGTATCTCTTAGGTTCTAGCTATTCCTAGATAGTTTATACGCGTATAGGATCTATTACAACTCCCTTAGGAGTAACTATAAAGCTAAGAAACTCTACTTCCTTTATTTTAAAACTATATTTAGAAGCCTTTACGTATAGGCCCTACTTATCTAGTCTTTCTAGGACTTTAAGCACATGCCTCTTGTAATTAGCCTTGTTTTCTAAGTAGATAAGGATGTTATCTAAGTACACTACGTAAGTGCAATCTAATAGGCCTCTAAGGGCCTAATAGATATAGGATTAAAAGGTAGTAGGGGCATTAGTAAGCCTAAAGGGCATTACTAAGTACTTAAAATAGCTGTATTATGTTTTAAAGGCAGTCTTCTACTTATTACCCTTCTTAATCCTTAATTAGTAATAGGCGTCTTATAAATTAAGCTTTAAGAACACCTTAGCACCTAAGAATCTATCTAGCATCTTACTAATAAGTAGAATTAGATAATAGTTTTTAATTATAATCTTATTAAGCCCCTAATAATCTATATATAACCTAAGGGTCCTATCTACCTTTAGTATAAATAGGATAGGAGCCCCTACTAGTAATTTACTAGGATAAATCTACCCCTTATCCTAGGCTAATTTAAGGTAGTTCTATAGGATCTCTAGCTCCTTATAGGAGAGATTATAGATAGGCAGGTTTAGAGGTGTTTTGCTAGGTTCTAGGTTAATAGCGTAATTATACTCTAAGTTTTATACTAGTACCCTAGCGCGTTAACTACTAAAACATTATTTTATAGGGAGGACCTATTTAGGAATCCCTTTAAGATCTTTATTACCCTCTATTTTTAATTCTAAGTCCTCTATTAGAGAGTACTTAAGTAAGGCCTAGGTTATGCCTAGTAGAAGTGTAGCTCTTTTAGGTAGCTAATAGTAGATATGCGCTACTATTCTCCTTAGTACTGCATATAGTAGCTATTATAGGTCTAGGGTGTCCTTTATATAGTTTTTAAGTTAGTAGAGTAACTTCTTAAGGTAGTCCTTAAGCTATTACAGCCTAGAAGGGGCCTAGTCTAGATGCTTATTACCCTTAGCTCCTCTTATAGTAGTAGAGGGTAGTATCCCTTTACCTATAGTAGTAGAGGGTAGCTATTAGAGCTCTTAGAGTATCCTTTTCTATTAGATATCTATCTAATTAGTAGCTTATATCTAATAGGCTTAAGGATAGAGTATATATACTTAGTTATCCTTTGCGTAGCCTATAAGGAAGTCCTCTAGGTTATAAAGGCTAATACGTTCTTCCCTTCCTTTTAGTTCCTACTACTTAAATTCTCTAGTTAAGAATTATATCTAGGGATTAGCCTAATAGAGCTAGAGATACCTTAGGATAAGGTTATAACCTTTAAACTTAGTAGCCTAGAAGAGTTAGGTAGGGGTGTCTTTAGAGACCCTATTTTTATCTTTTACGTAAGTTATTAGCTTATAAGCTAAGTATAGTTATAGTAAGTATTTATCTAAGAAGCTTACTTCTAGTTTCTAATAGTATAGGACAGCGTTAAGCTTTAGTTCCTTAGCTAATCTGTACCTAATTAGGTTTAGTTCTGTACTACTATTATATAGTGCCTTTACTATAATTTCTGCACTATTCCTAAGTATTAGGGTAACTATAACTATAATGCAGAGTTTTATCCTATTAGACTCTAGCCCTAGTACTAAGTAGGATAGCTAAGTAACTAGGGCTTGTCTTTTTTTAGCTAATTAGGAGGAGGTAGGTAATTTTGCTAGTAAGGGCAAGAGTTCCTAGCCTCCTAACCTTATAGTGCTAGGTCTAGCGCTAGATTACCCTTATAACCCCCCTAGGAAGGTCCTATAAGGGTATAGTTAGGGTTATAGCCTTAAGGGCTTATACTCTAACCCTAACTAAAGGGTTTCTTAGGCGTATAATTATTAGGTTAGTTCTCTAGGTTTACGCGCTTCCTTTAGCCTAGGTTAGTATTAAACGTAGCCTAGGTTAATCCTATATAGAATACTCTAGTAGCTTCCTTAGCGTTCTAGATGTGCTTTATAAACGTTAGGTAGTCTTCTAAATAGTCTTATAGGCATCCTAAGATCTTTATTTAACGCTAGATTATAACTAGGAGCTTACTCTATATAAAATATATTATGTCCTAGTGCTACTAGGTGCTGTTTAGGTTGCAGTAAGGTCTTAGGTTAATATAGTTAGCCTAAGTTATTATAAATGCGTTAAATACTATCTATATATCTAACGTACGCTAGATATAGTTATAAAATACTATAGCGTTATTATACTTAATATAATCTGCGTCCTAAGTTTTACTAGTAATGCATATAACTAATTAGGTAAGGCTTATAATCTCCTCTAATTATATAGTACTATTAATTAGGTTGCGTAGACTATTACCTAGAAGGAGTAGGACTGCTTATATTACTTAATAGGTTATATTAAAATTACACTTATTTACCTATAGGGTTATATAAAGGTCTTTAACCTATTATTTAACCTCTACAGCTATAGGTCTATTACTCTTTAGTTAGGGAGGATCTCTTATCTTAAGAAGAGTATCTTTCTATTTCTTCTTAGCCCTTTTAGCTATAAAAGGGAAAGGGTCCTAACTTAGGTTAGGCCTAAGGGGCTCTTAAGGGTTAAAGGCCTAAATAGTCTAATTAAGCCTTTGTTATATAAGGTTAATTTAGTCTTTAAATACTCCCTTATCTTCTAGGTTAGCTAGCTGTCTAAGTAACTCCCTAACTATCTAGTCTCTAGTAGATAATAGTTAACCTGTGCAGTGCCTTTCTAGCGCTAATCTAGGAGCCCCTAAGGGGACTTAGTTAACCTCTAATAGGGAGCTTTAACCTGCTTAGGGTTAAGGTAGGTCCCTATTACCTCTTAAGGCTTAGTTACCTTAAGGGCCTTGCCTATTTAGATACTTAATGCTTAGCTAAACTTAGTAAGCTAAGCCGTGTGCGGCAGTAACTAACGTTAGCGTAAAAGAAGGCTGTTAACCTCTAATATTTTTAGAGTTAACTGCCTGCCCGCCTGCAAGCTGCCTATTATCTAGCTCCTTACTAGGCGTAGGTAGCACTAAGGATAGTAAGGATAGGCTATAGCCTTTATTCTTATCTATTTCTATAATATCTCTAGCGTACTAGGTATCTTATTCTATTTTATGCTTTACTGCTTGCGCGCCCTTATAGCTGCTAGTTATAGCTAGGTTATTACTAGAACGCGTACGCTCCTTACCCTTAGTACTGCGCTTAGAAGGCATAATAGTAGTGTTATTTTAAAAGTAATAAGATTAGTTAGGTAATTATATTAATACTTTAAATAAGCTAACTATCTTAATAAGAAGGATTTAAATATAAGGGGTTTTAAGATAGGGAGCCTAAAAGTATAGGTGTATAATTATATTAAGATAAATCCTTAAGTAGGAACTTAAGGGAGATAAGATAATTATATACTAAGGCTTATATAACCCCTGTAGCCTAGGTCCTCCTAAAGGCCTCCCTAGGCCTTATCTAGCTAGGGCACGTAATAGGTAGAATATCGTTATAACGCATTAGCGTTAAAGATTAGCCTTATGCTAGAGCGTTTTAAGGGGTATAGTAAGGGGTTAAGAGGTAGACTAGTGCGCGTTAAAGTAGGGCTAACAGGCACTAGTACGCGTTAAGATAGGGTTAATAGGCGCTAGTTACTATATATAGTAATTAGTGCTGTTCCTTATCCTACTTTTATATAACCTACTTTCTAAATTAAGCTAAACTACTTCCCTATTAGGTACTAGCACCTATATTCTAGCTAATTAGATAATGCCTCTCCCTTCTAAGCTTCCTTAAAAGTACGCCTAGGCCTATTACTATAGTTACGTATATAGTCTAGCTAATTTAGGCTAGTCTAAGCGCTATATTACTAATTTAACTAGTATTCCCTATACTATAGTTAGCTGCATTCTATCTAGTAGTATTATCCCTATACGCTAAGAGTAAGCTATATAGTATTTAGAGCCTAAGAATCTATAAGTTCTAGCTAATAAGGTGCTTAAAAATCTAGCATGCTAAGACTAGCTATAGCACGTAATTACTAAGGAAATTAGTATTATTACCCTAGTTACTATAATTTATTAATCCCTACGCTAAGCAGGGCTTAGCTGCTTTTAGCGTGCTAAAAAGGCTAAAACTACCCTATAAATCTGTGCTAAGCAACTAGATTAGGCTAGAGAGAGGCTCCTTTAGGATATTAATAAATAAAAGGGCGTTATTTTTGCTAATTTCTCTGCCTTTTAGATTAGGGCTAGCTCCCCTAATAGTAGGGCCTTAGGTAGCTAATATATTATATAAGAGTAAGGTAATTATATAGATCTAGCTATATTAGGCGTAGATAAGCTTAGATCTAGCTGCTAAATACATTACTTTTAGGGGGTAATTACTTAGTATACTAATAGCCCTCTATTTTATTAGCTAATTACTAAGCTTAGTACTATTACCTTATAACGTTAGGTTAATAATATCCTTCTTTAGCTTAGCGTATTCTAAATAGAGTTAGTCTTAGATAGCACACTAGCTATAGCCCTGCAGTAGGATAATACTAAGAACTAAATAAAGAGGGTAGCCTAAGTAGGGCTAGCTAAAGAAGGCTAGCAGGTTAATAAAATGCCCTTATATAGCCTTAACCTAAACCTAATTAAGTATATATAGGCCTATATTAAGAACTAAATTTGCTAAATATAGTAGATTTAAACGCCTAGCTAATTAGAAGAGGAGGTAGCTTAGTAGTAGGACCTTATTCTAGCACTAGTGTTAACTAATATTATTAAGTTAATGCTAAGCCGCGTCTTAGCAGTAATTAAGGGTAATAGATTTCTAATAAAGTACTAGCTTAAAATATAAAACACTTGCTTAGCATAGCTTATATATTAAAATTTAACGCTAGTGCACGTGCAGGGACTAGGCACTAGCCTACCTAAAAAAACGCTACTATATATATATCTAAAGTGTATATAGAGTTTAAGGGGTGCAAAGCTAAAGTACCCTCCGCCCCTTATATTTTCTAGTATTATTATATTAGTAAATTTTCCCCTACGCATTTGTAGATAGATATTACTTCTTATATTTATTATAATAAATCGGCACTTAGTTATAAAGGGATAAGGATACATACGTATATATATAAGTCCTTTACTATATATTAAAACTTTAAGAATAACTTCTTCTACGTCGTATAAGGGTAGGTAGATATAAGGCCTAGTTAGACCCCTGTTATCCTTAGTATTAACAACTACTTCAGCTTACATGTAGAATCTTGTAGAATAGCATGACTGCAAGGGTCACTCAGGCAACGGGTTACTAATAAAGGTAATGTAATTAGATAAGAAAGATTGTATTACAGACATGGTAAGTCAGAACTAGTCTAACACAGATAAGACGAATCGCTGAAGAGTCTAGCTCTCACCGATTCGGGTATATATATATCTGATTGCACGTGACTATGGGTCCACGTGATCCTTATGCACCTTCCTCGGGTCTCTATGACCTCTGGGGCCTTACAATAACTCTGTTAGTAGCAGAACTATTAATTACCTTTTTTTGCGAACAAACGTTAATATAATTTACTAGTTTGTATATTAGGATAGGTTTCGTAAGCTCCGTGCCTAGGGTCTGCTCAGAGCCTGCTTGGGGCCTACCTAGACCTTACTAAAGGCGCTAGAGGTGCTTGCAAAGGGATTTACAGTAGCGAGCTGGATTCACAGAAATAATAAGACTGAATTCTGGGGAATTGGAGAGTTGCTAGTTCCGAGCCATCTATATGGTCCCAATAATATAATTCCCAGTCACGTGGCTGACATAACCCCAGCGCATCGCCGGGTGTTTGACAGCCCCTCTTACAGGCGTTCTATTTTGCTAATTTAGCTATAGAAATACTATTAATATTATTAAAAGTATTTTAAATACGCTTTTTAATATTGTTATATAAGCTAAATCGCGTACTTATTATATTATGTGGAAAACATCGCGTAATAAAGGTGATTGTAGGTGGAAAATAGGTGTTGGGGTGATTATTAGGGTTGAAGTGGGAAGAGCCAAGGTGGAACACATTGGCGCGTTGGGCGAGTATTATGCTTTTTAAAACTTCAAGTTGCGACACAGGCTTTTTGTGTACCTGGATCTATTGCGTCCTCATATATTCCCAATATCTCACTTGGGCATTCCGTTCCGAGTAGCCAGCCTGGCCGACTCTGAGGACTATTGTGCAGTTGTCTCCGAGTCACCTAACCTCAATACGAGTGTCCATCCCACCACATATGTAGCCAGATCACGGCACCACAACCTTGTCGTCATCAACATACTCCTGCTCCCGGATACCATCCTTTGTTATCACCTTGACCAAAACCCCTTTGAAGTCGATTGGAAGACGCCTCTTCAGCTCTTGTGTGCACATGCGCAGAATCTCCATGCCCTGGTCGAAGTTGATGTCGGGATGGTGGTGCTTGTCCAAGATGGAGAGGCAGTAGTACCTGCAGACGTGGTCAGCAAAACGGCCTTGGAGGACATCATATTTCGACAAGCACATACTGAGCATATCCATGTGCGGCATAAGGCAGGGGAGCCAAGCTCGCCAGGTAGTCAATCCAGTATAGTGAAGGCTTGTCCGCAATGGTGTCATAGCCTCCAAGCAGCAGATTCACCGTGTATGGCTTCCTCGACCGCAGCGCGCGGGCAAGCTCTCCTCGGACGAAGTTTGCAGTGGCGGCAGGTGACAGCTCCATGTTATTGCGCATCGAGTACAGTTGGATGTTGGCTTGGATGTATTCGGCGAATTGCACTACGGGGCCTGAGTCAGACATGATGCCCATAAGGATGCTCCGCGGCAGAGCATCTCAGTTGTATTCCATACCAGTATCGCCAGCTTCACCAGAGAATGCCATCAGCGAGTGGGGGTTGAGGTTTCGTGTCTTGTCGTCGGTGGCCTTGAGGACCGTGGCGCCTCGCATAGCGGCTTTGGACGCAGCGACGATGGTGAAATCTTTGCCGGTTATACCCAGAAGGACCTCCCTGGGTTCCCATTAGCGACAAGTTCTTATAGCCAAGATAGGTGCTCTTACATGATGAATGTAGCTTGAAGTGGTGGATGCGAGTGGCTTGGCCGCGGAAACCCTTTGGTGGATAGAGACTGCTCGTTTGATGACTTTAATGAGCCGACGGGGAAAACGGGGACTTTGAAAGTTGAAAGAAACGGGGAGGGTTGTGTAGGCCGAACTTGGTCGATGTGGATGTGGTGTTGTTTGGAAAGCTCGCAGGCACTCACCGACCGCGACGCATCTGATGGCCCGAGCTCCAATGACAACGCTTGGCAGGTTTGCAGTATTTGGCGTCACCCCACGTACTTGTAAACGCAAAATTTATGGATGGTACATACATGTATCTTTGTAGAGTCTGACATATGCGTGCTAATTATGCTTTGGGTATCATATTCGCTCTACATATGCCTGGCTAGTCCTCTTCGAGTCGGACATTGAAGTGACAATTTCTACAAATCATAATAATTCAAACATGTTGCAATTCACTATGACTGTAGAAGACACACGTCTGAGTGGTGATAGTGAAGGAAGCTCTACCACTACATACATGCATCGTACATGACAGATAGATTGAGGACGTTGATGAAGACGGCAGCGACTAGCCCATCACACCCAGCTCTACAGAGTATGTACATAGTACTATGTACGTAGGTGGTGTGTACGACGACGTAGGCCTAGGGAGCTCACCGATTAGCCAATCAGAAACATGTTAAATACTGGAATGGCCGGCGCACACTCGCTCGACGATTTCATGAGTGAGAGGAAAAGAGCCTTGCTCCATGTCAGAGGACGCGAATAGCTGTTGTTATTGATCGCTGCCCCCGTGTATTAATTAATTACTTGTGTAAAGGACCAATTGCTTATTTCTCAGGACGTATTGTATTGGCTGTTGCTGCTGCGAGGTCGGATAACTGCCTCATCCCTCATGACAACCCCACCATAGCCCCTCAACAACCGTTTTCCTTTCTGCAACAAAACACAGACCTCCCACACCATCGCTCCACCTTACTTTTTCTTGACCAACCTGACCATCAAATTCTGCACGTAAGTCCATCATTTCGTTAATTGTCTCGTCCGCGGCCGATTCCATCACCCACCCAGTTCTCTGCCAGTGCGGACCAGACCGTCTGGGCTCAGGTGGTCTTATCAACACTGCGTGCTGATGTTTCCTATGACCGAACATCTTTTAGTCTGTCACCTGACATGATTGAGTCTCATATATAACCTTCTCCATCCCCCAAAGTTTATTGGCCTTGCAATTGCCCAGTTCCAAGCTCACTCTCAGCTAACACCACAACCACAAGTCACCATGCCCATCAGCAAGATCCACGCGCGTTCCGTCTACGACTCTCGGGGTAACCCGACTGTCGAGGTTGACATTGTCACCGAGACTGGCCTTCACCGTGCCATCGTTCCGTCTGGAGCCTCTACCGGTACATCCGCCCTCTCCGCGAGCTGATCTCGAGCTGAGAACCATCGACTGACGTTTCCGTAGGTTCCCACGAAGCTTGCGAGCTCCGTGATGGCGACAAGACGAAGTGGGGTGGCAAAGGTATGACTTTCAAGTCTCATCGGAAAGGACGACACTAACGTGCATGGCATTCAGGTGTCACCAAGGCCGTAGCCAACGTCAACGATGTCATCGCACCTGCAGTCATCAAGGAGGGCCTCGATGTCAAGGACCAGTCAGCCGTGGACGCCTTCTTGAACAAGCTCGATGGAACGGAGAACAAGACCAAGCTCGGTGCCAACGCCATCCTCGGCGTGAGCATGGCTGTCGCAAAGGCTGCGGCCGCTGAAAAGGTACGGAATCCTGTGGACTGGAATCATCTCTTGGGCAACCAACTGACCAGCAATAGGGCGTCCCACTGTATGCTCACATCTCGGACCTCGCTGGCACCAAGAAGCCATACGTCCTCCCCGTCCCATTCCAGAACGTCCTTAACGGAGGCTCTCACGCTGGTGGGCGCCTAGCTTTCCAGGAGTTCATGATCGTTCCTAGGTATGCGAATTTGATCCCAATCCCGCGTACCCGAGCTGACTGTTTACAGCGAAGCTCCCACCTTCTCCGAGGCCATGCGCCAGGGATCAGAAGTTTACCAGAAGCTCAAGTCTCTTGCCAAGAAGCGGTATGGACAGTCGGCAGGAAATGTCGGCGACGAGGGTGGTGTCGCTCCCGATATTCAGACAGCCGAGGAGGCGCTCAATCTCATCACCGACGCTATCGAGGAGGCTGGATATACCGGCCAGATCAAGATCGCCATGGACGTGGCATCCAGCGAGTTTTACAACACAGAGGCGAAGAAGTACGATCTTGACTTCAAGAACCCCGAGAGCGACAAGTCCAAATGGCTTACTTACGAGCAACTCGCCGATTTGTACAAGTCTCTGGCTGAAAAATACCCGATTGTCAGCATCGAGGATCCGTTCGGCGAGGATGACTGGGAGGCGTGGAGCTACTTCTACAAGACCTCGGACTTCCAGATCGTTGGGTGAGTGCGCTAGCTAACCTGGAGATGATTCGGGCTGACATGGAATGTAGTGATGACTTGACTGTCACCAACCCTACCTTCATCAAGAAGGCTATTGAGCTGAAGTCTTGCAACGCTCTCCTGCTCAAGGTCAACCAGATTGGCACAATCACGGAGGCTATACAAGCTGCAAAGGATGCTTTCGGTGCTGGATGGGGCGTCATGGTCTCTCACCGATCTGGTGAGACGGAAGATGTCACCATTGCCGATATCGTCGTCGGCCTGCGCGCAGGTCAGATCAAGGTATATTCGAAGACTCGTAACCATGTGAAATCCCGTAGGCTAATTGATTATAGACGGGTGCGCCCGCTCGTTCCGAACGTCTGGCCAAGCTCAACCAGATCCTCCGTATCGAGGAGGAGCTCGGCGACAATGCCGTCTACGCTGGCAAGAACTTCAGGACTGCCGTCAACCTATAAGGGAATCGCCGGACCGGTTACGTTATGGGTGATGGGTTGATGGAAAGGAATCCAGTACTGCATGCACAGTCTAAAAATATAACCTATTTTGCAGAGAATGCAAGTTGTATGATGAATGTTGACGCTAGAGCAGTTGCTGCGGTCTTGAAAGGGGAATTCCACTCAGCCGAAAGCAGCGAGTTCCTCTCTCGCGTGACGCCGATCACATTAATTAACCGGGGACCATTCCCAGACCATTCCCAGACCATTCCTAGACCAGCAGACCAGCAGACCAGTAGATTAGTCCATTAATCCTATTCCACACACTCAGAGCCTCATGTTCTCCCCAAATACATTACTCTTCCGTCTCCCTAGTACATTACTACCTTTATTGTAGATACGGCAAGTTTACAGTCAATACATCTACACAAGTATCAAATCCCTTGTCGGCGCCTGAACCATACCCAGACCTAAAGCCTTGTTCTGACCATGTTGCAGGGACCTGTTGGAGAGAGATTTTCACGGGTGACGAGCATTCACTCCACTCCACCCCACTTCATTTCATCTCTAGCTCTGTGAGTTGATGGCCGCGGCGTAGAAAGCACAGCCACGATAGCATCAGCGGACCCACGAGGATGCAACAAAGGCGTCTTTCTCCCTTTGCTAATTCTCCTTGTTCATTTATCCCTTGGGCCCTGACTGTGCATACAACGTGTCCTGCCCGAAGGTCGAGATAATGGCTTTGTCCCGGTTGCACTTTTCGCTCCTTGTCCCCGTTGTCTACTCGTGGCGGATTTGAAATGACATGGAATGGCATGGCATGGCATATATGCTGCGAGGCACGCCCCCGGTTTTACTTGATTGCTATAAAGCTCTACGTTGGCTACGTATGGCCATACAAGACAGGCGTTGTCGTCGTATACATGCAAGACAAGCAATCTTCCCACGCCGGGAGCCCGACGACGCACGACACCAGCCCACATCCACGCGTGCAGCTCCTTCGCCGGCAACTCGTCGCCCATGCGGCCGTGACTGGAAACCCACCACCGATGCTATCCGAGAGGAGGGGCGGTGTGGACGAGGTAAAGAAGAGCAACAAGACAGTGGTATCGCCGCCCTTGGAGGGAAACACATCTGCGCGGTTCAAATCCCCTCGTGCTGCTGCTGCTGCTGCTGCTGCTTTCAGACGGCATGAGGTCGGGAAAGAGCGCAAGAGATTCGCGGATATATATGATAGGGCATGCGAGATCTACCACGCGGGCCCCAAGGGTGAAGGGCAAAAGGTGTGGAGGTGGGGGAAGACGTATCATATGGGACATGGAAAGGGACAGGCTGGTAGTAGTAATAGTACGAAATACGATGCACAAGACGTGGTCGTGGTGGATAATAGGTCTGGACCAAGCCCACTCGTACAAGCTCGGCTGCAGCCCGCGCCGCCACGCTCTCGCAAGGAAAACGAAGAGAAGGTTGTTAATAATTACTATCTCGGAAAGGACCTTCCCCGGATACCACTGCCACAATCGCCACCACCACCACCACCACCACCACCGCCGGTTCCAGCCAAGAACGATGCTCGTCAAGTGCGACGTCGGGTGAGTCGATCCAACCCTCCTCCTCGTCAACGGTTTGCAACGCTCGTAGACGTGCAGGAAGAGAAAGCCAAGCATGGACAGAAGCCGAATTCACCGCGACCCGAGGAGAGCCTGGGAGAGTGTCTGGAAGCGGGACCATGTCTTCAAGACGAGCATGTCGAGTCGAGTTGGAGGCACAAGATTGGACATTTGAAGGTACCGGGCAAGGTGTACGAGTATTCGCACACTGATAGACATGTCGCGAAGAGACAGGACAAGCTCAAGGCGAAGATCTCGCCTCCGCAGCCCATGATGGCACCCCGTGGCCGACTAGCAAACGGGCGGCTGGTGAACGTGGCCGTCGAGAGTGGAGGTGTAGGCGGCCCTGCAGCGGCGGTGTCGTTGGCCGTGCGCAACGGCATCGTGATGGACCCAGCAGTTAAGAAGGAGAAGGAGAAGGAGAAGGAAAGGGAAAAGGAAAAGGGGAAGGAAAAGGCAAAGGAGAAGGCGGCGGCAATGGACAAGGTGGTAGCGCCAGCAAGGCCGAGTCGAGGTTTAGAAGAGGACCGAGGAAGAAGTAGTAAGTACATGCGCTCCCATAGCCAGAATAGATGCAAGCCGACCAGGTGGAAGCGACGTGATTCCGACTTGAGCTTCACGTGTCGAGGACTCTCAAACCCGAATGCGAATGCGAATGCTGCTGACTCGAGTAATAATACTTCAGCACCTCGTCACCATATCGATGTCTTCTTCTTGTACGGCGGCCAGGACTCGAGTGGACATGATGCTGCTTCTTCTTCTTCTTCTTCTTCAGCTGCTGCTGGTGAAGTGGGGTCGGGCCCACGCGTTGTATCCTACGTAGACGACGAGACGGTAGGTATGGTTCCCGTTGCTCTATTCTCGGGCGGCCCCGAGAGTCACGTTGTTGGTAAGAATGGGGAGGGGGAAGCAAGGAATGATGGTAGTAACCAGTTCTATGAGCATTATGATGACTTGTTGGATGAGTATGGGATTGCAAAAGGTTGCAAAGGGTAGGTAGGTAGGATATAATAAGAGCAGGCAGGGTCAAGATGCAGTATCGAAATTGCTAAATATACACACATATACACACATGTATTTTTTTTTCTTCTTCTTCTTCTTCTTCTTCTTCTTCTTCTTCTTCTTCTTCTTCTTCTTCTTCTTCTTCTTCTTCTTCTTCTTCTTCTTCTTCTTCTTCTTCAATACATGGTGAGATGATTACATGTATGGTGAGATGATTGCATGTATGATGAGATAGTATATGTATATATGGTGAGATGACAAAAGGGCCCGGGCCCAGGTCCAGCAGGCCCAGGCCCAGGGTAGAAGCGAAGCCAGGCCAGATGAAGCCTGGTTTGTTTCGAAACGGAATCTGTGTAGGTAGACAGACGCGCAGTGTGCAGATATGTATTACATGATGCAGTAATGCAGTAAGCACGTGGGGGGATTATCTACAGTACAGTACAGTACAGTACAGTACAGTATGTGTGGAGCATGGCATGGGAACGCATGGTCTGATGACATGTTATTGAATATGTATATGTATATATGTACATGTATATGTACGGATTACCGGTACGAGTACAGTAAGAAGCGTGGAATGTGCCTCGAATCGGGAAGCATCTCCATATGTACAGTATGTACATACAAAGGTATGGCACTTGGCTTGGGCAGGGCGCAGGTGAGATGTGGTAATCATCGGCCGGCTGCGGGAGGGACGGCCCTCTGCTGGGGCGTTCAGCGGGTGGTGGATTTGTATGGGAGGCGGAGTGAATGTGTGTGTGTGTGTGTGTGTGTGTGTACATGGTGTAGTGTGGTGGGGAATGCGTGCGGCGGTGATGTGCAAGGCTAGTAATGACTAGAGCATGTACGTACATAGTTAGTTACTGTATGTAGTGCGGGCGTGGTGGTGCCCGTGGTGGTGCCCGTAGTGGGCATTAAGAATGGCGATAAAAATAGCCATTAAAAGAATTATAATAGTCTACAATTATAGATACATGATCAATGCGACCAATACTGTCACCGGACAGACGGATTGCGACGGCCGTTATGGTATGTGTGATTCGATTGCAGCAACGTTTGGTGGCGCGCGTTCCATGCTTCTCCTTCCTGGTGATGGTGATGGTGTGCGCCAAGGGCTGACAGGGTACTGTAATTCATCTATTATTCGAGAGAGAGAGAGAGAGTGTGTGTGTGTGTGTGTGCACTGTGTGTGGGAGTGGACATGGGGATGCGCAATGCATGTCACGCCACGGCGGGCAGTGTTGAATACAAATGTGGGTGCCCGCGACAGAACAGAGAGAGGAGCCTAACTGGAGGAGAACAGAACAGAACAGAACAGAGAAAGGCGATAATATACAAATACATTGTCTGATTGGAGGCGTTGTTTTATGCGACGACAGGGTTGAAACTTGGAACGAATGCTCTGCCGCCAATGATTGACCACTCAAAGCGCTTCCATGCCACTTGCTCCCTGATGAGCGCTTACACCATGTCCTTTCACTGGCCAAGCAAATCCCACTAGTAGTCTGGGCATGTCCTGCTCTCCCGAGAGGCATGAGGCTAGTACCGTGTGGGAGGGAAGTGAAGAGTAATTAATTAATTAGTCTAGTGGACTGTGGGAGCTGGAAACCCAAAAAAAAACTACCCTCGTCGTTCGTCGAGTCGACAACCGCCAGCCTCCAGTTTCCAGTCTCTTTAGCTTCACCAGAAAAGACACACCGGCCACGACGACCACCATCACCATCACGACTACCATCACGACTACCATCACGACTACCATCACGACTACCATCACGACTTTGTGCCTGTTGACCATCCACATACTATCAATCATCGTCAGCTCGCGTGAGAGCCGCTGCAGTGATCCGGCCGGCCGTCTGCAAGTAAATCCATACATACATACATCCCATCCCATTATTGCCTTCTCCCGGGCGTCTATTTCTGGGCCCCATTTGCACCACGTCCTCCCCACCTACATACAACCCGCGAGCGCCATCGACGGCTGCTCGTCTCCCCGTCGCGGCCTATCAGATCCCGTTGTACCCTCGTGCAGCAACCTCCATTGGCGCCGTACATTTATTAGACCTTGGTATGTACCCGCCGCCATTTTTGCTCCCATCCCTCATCCCTCCCTCCATCCCTCCATCCTTCCCGTGCCTCTCTCTCTCTCTCCTCTCTCCTCGATTGCCCAATCCTTGACTACCTCACCCAAGCGCCCGACTAGACAAAAGGCCAGCGCTTCGCCCTTTGCTCTTCTTTCCGTTTTCTCTGGCCAGCAGGTCTCTCTTGTGTAATACTTGTCCCTCCATCTTTCATCTTCTTGACATCTCTCTCTACTCGTGCCGCGACTTGTCAAGGCTGGCCTGGATACAAGTTGCTCCAATCGATAGACCTTCTTTCCCTCTCTCTCTCTCTTCGTCCAAGTCCATGTCACTCCCCCACACACACTTCACCTCGTCTCTTCCGTGAAGTCGCCTTAGCCTAGAATGTCCGCCAACAATAAGAAGCTAGCGAACATCATCGTCGAAAAACGCAGATCAAGAGACTCTCTTGCCCCCTCACTCAAGACACCTCGCGCTGCCCGCTTTGCAGAAGCAACCTCCGTCTACTCCCCCGTCGACGCAAGATCGCCCTTTGCCGACCCACCAGCACCACCACCAGCACCAGCACCAGCCACAGCCACCAACCACTACGCTCCGCAACCCCAGGTCTCCGATATTGGCTTCGGTTACGTCCAAGGCGTCGAAATGGAGGAAACCGACAACAAAAAGTACCTCCCTCCTCCGACACCCATGACGCCCAGCTACCTCAAGAGCGCCCTCAAGTCTCCCGGCGCTCCACCGCGCACTCCGGGTGTCGAGACTACCATTCTCAGCCCCACCTTTCGGGAAGAGCAGATTCTCGAAAAGCACGAAGAGTCGACTGAGAAGGAGCAAGCAGAGGACCTGGTATGTAGTCACAGATACCCCC
>MU005774.1:488642-510353 GCA_010093715.1 Pleomassaria siparia CBS 279.74 | reverse complement strand
ACCCAAGGCTGACAAGTAGCAGAAAGTCAAAGTACGGGTACGCATAGCAAAAATCTTCCTGCGAGGCATCAACTTCGCCTGCAGTCTCATTGTCCTTTCCATGCTCGCAACCGCCTTCTCCGTCTTCAACGCCACAAGACATCTCCCCATGCGCAACGGCCTCCCCGCATGGAACGCCAACACTGCAATCTGGCCCCAGGTCACCCTCCTCGTCATTGCCTGCGTCTCGCTCGTCATGTCCATCATCGTCATGATTGCCTACTCGAGAGGAGGCCACAAGAGAGCGGAGAAGGTGGCTGCCTACTACACCGTCTTCGCCGTTGGCTTCTTCATCTTCAGCATCATCATGTGGGCTGTCGGTGCTGGAATCTTCAACCAAAGCAAAGCCAATGGCCAGAACAAAGACATGTGGGGCTGGTCCTGTGTAGACAACAAACGGAGACAGTTGTTCGAAAACGACGTTTCCTATGCCCTCCTCTGCCGCCTCCAGAATTGGTCCCTAGTCTGCTGCATCATCGAAGTCGTCGTCGAGACCCTCTGCATCATCATCTACGCCATCGTCTTCTACCGATTCTGGTCCAAGAGGAAGCTGAGAAAGTCAATGGCCGTTCGCGACAGGGCCCGTTCCGATCTCTACCTCGCACAGCTCCGCTCCCAGTCGGCACCCAACACGCCAGGATTCGGCCCACTCTCTCCTCGCTCTGGCGGATGGAGGCCACCCCCAGGCCACCCCCACTACGTCGATCCCCTTTCTGCCGCCGAGAATGGCGAGGCCGAGCGACCACAGTATGCCCGCGAGTTTGCACAGCCTGCTCCATTCGCCCTCAAGGCGCCACCAATCAGGATACAAGGTGCAACCCCAAAGGTTGAACAAAACGGCTTTGGCGCTCCCGCCCGAACCCTCACCGCATCACCGCCCCTGCCACCAGCCTCACCCGGTTTCCAGGAGAGGCGCAACGACCACGTATCAGCCGCACCCGGCGAGCAACAGTACGCCTCTGTACCTATTCCCGGAGCCTACACACCGCTTACCTCACCATCCCACCCACCACCACCACCAACACAGACGTTTGACTTTGGCCCCAATGTCACCGCACGGTAGAGGGAGCGCCTGTGTATAACAACTGCATTGCAAACTTGGCATCTTCTTTCTCCTTTTCTAGTTGGCTCCTGGCATGGCTGCCAATCTATCTCGTGGGGAAATCCTTGTACATGATTTTTTTCACACGTGGGTTTTTTTTTTTTTTTTTTTTTTTTTTTGGGGGGGGACGAGCTTCGACTTTCCCAAATTCCCTATTTATATCAACCACCACCAATACCAACTCTCGTTGATAATTCCCAAGTCGTATTTCTTTTGGCTGTTCAGAAGGTGGATTTTCCCTTTCTTTCTTTTTTTCCCCTTTTCTTTTTTTTCCTTTTTGATACCTGAATGCCTCTCTCTCTCTCCTTTTTATCTGGAAAAAGGAAAAGGTGAGCCATGGTGGATACGCAAACATGGGGTGTTGTTGTTGTTGTGTATAGCAGAGCAAGATTGATCGCAGTGTGTGTGTGTGTGTGTGTGTGAGGCGATGTAGGCGGCCATATTCGAGTCGAGGATTGGCACATTACCCGCGATGATGATGATGAAGATGACGAAGTAGTAGTAGAAGTAGTAGTAGTAGTAGTAGTAGTAGTAGTAGTAGTAGTAGTAGTAGTAGTAGTAGAAGAAGATGAGAAATCAAGATATCCAAACCTCCCCAACCAACCAAACCAAACCAAACCAAACCATTCCATGATGCATGATTCTTTTTGCTTTTTTCTTCTTCTTCTTTTTCTTTTCTTGAGCAGCTTCGTGTTGTTGTTGTTGTTGTTGTTGTTGTTGTTGTTGTAGAAAAAGGGGGGTATTGGTGCGTATACGTGTGTCGTGTATGTTTGTTTGTTTGTTTATATGTATGTATGTATGTAGTATGTACAGTACACGGACGGGTTCCGGATACTCTACGTCTAGGTCCGGATCCAGGGTCTAGGTCAATGGCTTTATATATATATATATATATATATATATGCTTTGGTTGTAGGAAAATATATCTTTCTCTTTCCAACCCATTCCCACCAAGCAAAGGTAAATTCGATCCCTCAGAGGATTGATTTGGAAGATTGGATAATACAATGCGAGGAGGAGGAGGAGGAGGAGGAGGAGGAGGAGGAGA
The DNA here is from genome assembly GCA_010093715.1 of Pleomassaria siparia CBS 279.74. NCBI lineage: Eukaryota > Fungi > Ascomycota > Dothideomycetes > Pleosporales > Pleomassariaceae > Pleomassaria > Pleomassaria siparia. The sequence goes on along the minus strand of MU005774.1, from coordinate 508,164 downwards.
GATCTAAAACAGTCGGTCGCATCTCGATGCGTAATTGATCAATTAATTAATTAATCCTACATACATACATACATACCTTACCTACCCAACCAACTACATAATCATGTACATACATACACACTTGTCTGGAACGCGAGTCCTTTTTCTTCTTTTCTTTTGGTGCGAGTTTCAAACACGTAATTATTAATTGAATACCCGACACTGGACATATGTACAGTACATAGAACAGCATGGGACTAGGTAATTATGTAATAATTTAATTAGTTGGTGGGTGGTTGATGAGGCTCCTGATCCAGCAGTCCTTCACCTCAATATTTAATAAATGCAGGCTTGTTTTTGGGACTCCTCTCGTTGCAGAACCCCAACCAACGTACCTAAAGTAATATATATGTACGGTATGTATGTATGTATGTACACATACATATTCAGCCACAGCGGCTTCTTGCCGCCCGGTTCACGCGGCCTTGCAGCCACCACGTTCGGGTGCGTGCCGGCGTGATTGACGTTTCTGTATTTTAGTGGGCTGCGGCGTGGGCGTCTGTAGGCGCTATTGAACGGGACTACATACTACAAAGATAATTACATGGCAGGTATTACAAGTACTAGGTATCTGTACATGCATGCATGCATGCATGCGGCGCATACTCGATGGAATAACAATCACCTATTGGACACTTGATACTAATTACATTAATTAATTATTCGGGAATTTGGAACGACTAAAAGAAGAAAGACCAATGTAGGAACGAGTATTTGAGGATGAGGATGAGGATAAGAAAACCGTGAATTGAGGAATATTTTTACTCGCCGTAATTAATCGTCATGTTCCTATGTTGCTTTTGTCCATGTTTGAAACTAACCAAAGGTACAGCATTGGGTACAGTGAATGATACCCCCCAGGCAGATAGTCTTCATGCGTATTAGGGATGCAGAGTTCCGAGCAGGTACAGCGCAGTACGTACCCAATCACGGAGCGGTTTTTTCTTTCTTCAAAAAGCATGTTGCTGATAATAGATAGACATTGAATAAAAGAGTGCACCTACATGGTGATGGCTGCAATGGAGCCGCATTTAATCCTATAACACTTGTATCATACTTTCGAGTCAACTTGAATCAGTCGACAGTGAAACTTCATGCTTGTTTGTTTGATTACAGATTAGAATGGGGTTCCTATGGGCTCATACATCTCTTGTCCATGTATATCAGTGAGCCTGTTCAAACACAAGTTGGTCAAGCTTGTTTTCAACAAGAAACACATCTCTCCCAGCGAGCGAAAAATGGCATCACGACCTGTCAATCAGTATCACGACCGGCCAGTGGGCACCACAAAGATCACACACACCAGACGGCAAGCAAAAAGAGTAATCACCAAATGGTTGTGCGGAACATTTCACCCAAGTGAAGCCTCCATTTGTAATGTGATCGAAGACACCCACTGATTAGAGATGGGGTCAGCTCCATTGATAGGCCGCAAGTTGCTTGTAGCTTTTGTAGTTACACACCGGAACTCCGTGGGACCAACCCCAGAGACCATGAATGTTGTTTATCGTCCTATTCCATGCATATCCACCCCGTCGCGACCCGCTTATCGGACAATGCCCTCGAATCGGTTCTTGTACCACTTGATGGTCTCTTGCTGGTTGATGCGGTGGCTGGCACCGATCCTGCTCCTGCAACGCCTACGCTTGGCAACGCGCTCGCCGGGTCGGGTCATGCAGCAGTAGAAGTCCATACCGTAGATACTGCGAAACATTAGCGATTGGCTACCAATCAAAAGAGAGGTTTGTCCACGTACCCGATGCTGGGGTCGTACTTGATTCCCAAGTCGATGTGTTCGCTGATACCGAAACCGAAGTGTCCAGACTCGCTGAAGTTGCGCTTGCGGAGCTCGTATTCCTTGACCTTGAGGCCACGCTCGAGAATTTCCTCAGCCTTGGGTCCACGGATGGTGACGTGCACGGAGATTCTGGAATGCCATGTTAACCCTGTGTTCTGCCCTTGCCCAGATTCTGAAATGTCCTACTTCTCGTTCCTCCTGATGCTAAAGGATCGGACAGTGTAGCGGGCCTTGCTGTAGACGGGTGTCTGACCGCTCAGCTGCTCAAGCACCTTCGCGGCACGAGTGAGACGATCACCAGACTCTCCCACAGAGATGTTGAGAACGAGCTTCTGGATGCGGAGCTCCCGCATGGGGTTGGAGGCTTTGGACTCGGCCTGGTGGGAAATGTCAGCAAGGGCATTGCGATTGCAGTTTGAATACTATTGCGTACCATTGTGAATGCTGAGGGGAGTTAGTAGAGAGGGTGTGGGTGGTCGTGCTGGGTCCTGAAGTTGAGAGGTTCGCGCGATCCGACAATTTCGAATGTGGTGTGCTGGACTAGCGCGGGGTCCGAGCGTCTAAGCGAACAACTCTCGGCGCGCCATGAAGTTCAACCGTAAAGAAAGCTCTCGAGAACGACAGCTCCACCCCACCAAGCACGCGTCCACACATCCTCGGAGCCATTCCTACGCAATCCCTTCAGACATTCATTCACGAGTAAAGTCGTCTTCGGACGCGCAACTTTCAGCATGGCGGCCGCGAACCGACAGGGAAAGATGGTAAGTAATTCTGCCTGGAACCTATATCCTGCATACCTGAGAGAGATCGCGAATAGAACCAACTGACTTCTTAACCTGCAGCAAAATCTAGTAAGCGCCCTCCATAATCACCTAGCGAGACTTCTAGGACTCACAAAGCGCAGATCAATTACCGAATGAAAGTCACACTTCAAGATGGGAGACAGATGGCAGGTCAGATGCTTGCATTCGACAAGGTATATCTACTCCCGCTATTCTGTGATTGTCAAGCTGACCCTCATGATAGCATATGAACCTCGTACTCGCCGATACCGAAGAGTTCCGCCGGACGCGAAGGAAGGTTGGAAAAGCTGCCCCTGGCGCTCCACAGCAAATCACAGAAACCGAGGAGCGCCGTTCGATCGGCCTGACCATCATTCGAGGCGCAACCGTCATCTCTGTCTCTGTTGATGGGCCGCCACCAGCAGATCCCGCCACACGTCTGGGACCCGCGCCGAGCGGATCCTCGACTGCGCAAGCTTTAGCAGCTGGACCGGGAATTGCTAGACCTGCAGGACGCGGTCTCCCAGTTGGCCTGACTGGACCAACTCCTGGAGTTGGAGGACCAGGACCTGGCTTCCCTGGAGGTTTCCCTCCACCGGGCGGCTTTGGAGGCCCACCAGGATTTGGAGGCCCACCGCCATTTGGAGGGCGCGGAGGACCTCCGGGAGGAGGGCCTCGTATGTTGCTCTTTACCCCCATTTCTTGATCATGTTTACTAACTTGTCTAACAGCTGGATTTCCACCAGGAGGTCCACCAGGTATGCTTCGAGATGTCAACTTAAAAACGGAAATCCTACTAACATGTTGTAGGCGGTTTCGGAGGTCCCCCACCTTTTGGCGGTCCCCCTGGTTTCGGCGGACGGGGAGGGCCACCTGGATTTGGTGGTCGGTAATTAGGTCAGATGGAGCTGTCAAGATTGCAACATGGAGTAAGCCTTTACAGAATTGGTATGCCAAAAAAAAGTATTTGGCTGAGGAGGATCGAGGTATCGACCGGGTCAGAATGGCAAGAGTCGGACAAGGAAGAGAACGCATATACTATTCTGCTTCTAGCAGAGGGTTAATGGCTTGGATGAACGACTAAATGATACCATCAGATCCCAACAGATCCCAATCTGAACCCAATTTTTGAGATCTTGAAAAAATATCCCCGCTGAGACTTTTTTCCATATTGTTGAATGATAGTACTGGAATGTGCACTTCTTTTCACAAACATCTCGCTCTCTGCGAATCAACGATCATTGAACTTGATGACTCGAAGCCTGTTTGTTTTGCACACGTGACCCCAGCTTAATCCCGATTGTCCGAGTTTATCTGAGAAACAAATGTCCCGACAGCTCAATCAGCGCCCACTCACTACCTCGCACAAACCTCCCCACACCTTCCACCATGGCAGCCGTAGTCAAAGCCGTCAATGCGAAAATACGCTCCAACAAAGTCCTCGATTACCTATGCTCGACCCGTACGTATGCTCCACGCGACACAACTTCCTGTGCCCGATGCCGGAAGCCACATCCGGGAAGATTGCCGACGATGATACGATTGCGGATTTGCGAATCAGAGGAAGACAATAAAAGGTTGAGAATATGTACTGACATTGTGGCCAGATTTCTGGGGTCCGGCAAGTAATTTTGGTATCCCGATTGCGGCGGTCGCGGACATGACGACCAAGGATCCTGAGATGTAGGTTGACCCTACCTTTCTCTTTACCCCTACTGCCACCGACCCATCCTGTAGCTACAACACTTGTTTTTCGTAGACTGACACTCTTCGCAGCATCTCCGGCCCCATGACCCTCTCGCTTTCCGTCTACTCGGCTGTCTTCATGCGCTACGCGCTCGCCGTTCAACTCAAGAACTATCTCCTCTTCGGCTGCCACTTCATCAATTGCGCCAGTCAGCTCACGCAAGGATACCGGTACCTGACCTACTGGAACTATGGAGGTAGGGAATTGGCGTTGAAGGCGAAGGAGGGTGCAGCGGCGGCGCAGGGCGTCGTGGGTAAATAGAGTAAATAGAGGGTATATGAACAGGGAGGAGGAATAGGAGGAGGAAGGAGAGCAGACAAGGAGATGGGAATATGAATCAAGTGTGTGTGTGTATGATTAGATGTCTTACAATCGGCACCAAATTCGTCTATCTGATTTTTGGGCTCGTGACAGTGCATATGGTTCTTTCATCCGGACAACACAAAGGCAGTCGGGGAATAGGTATATCTTGGACATCTAGAGTTTATCCCCGCTCTTACCCATCATATAACTCGTCGACACTCTACCGAGTGTTGGCCCAACCTCAACACTTTATAGTGCTGACAGATACTGTACCTATCGCTACATCAAACTCGACCTTCCCCCAATCTCACTCCCACCCTGTCCACTCGGCATCTCGCCGTTCCTTCCAACAAGGAACTCACGGTATATTCCCTCCAACCTCCTCCGTTCTTGTTTCGAGATACTCGCCCTCGTTGTCTCCAATGAACTTTCAATATGCTTCCATTGGATCTCCGGTTCCTTACTTCCGGCCTCTTCTTTCTCGCCTTCAATCTTGTCATCATCGCTCGGCCGCTGATACTGTGACTGTTTCTGCTTCCTCCGCATCGCCTGCAGAGCCGCAATCTTGGAGGCTATCATAGCGCGTTCCGTGAGCTGGGAAGATGGAAGAGGTTTCGAGGTGTCAAGGGTGGAGGCTGAGTCTCCGTAGCGGAAGTGTGTGAAATCGGGGATGTTGGATTCTTTGACGGATTTACTAGTCCCGTTTGTTGCCGCGTCGTTCTTAGACCCCAATTTTGTGGGATCACCTTGCTCAGAGTCGCCTAGGACGTCGTGGATTGCCTCTAGCTGTGCGTTGTAGACTACTGCTTGGAGATCAGCGCCAGAATATCCCTCAGTCCTTTGAGCAATCTCGCGGAGGTCCTCTCCCGAGTCCCCACTTTGGAGGAGACTAGGGGCGAGGTTCAAGCTTCGGGTTACAGCTTTGAGAATGTCGATGCGTTCTTCGAGATTGGGCAAATCGCATATCAAACTCTTGTCCAGACGACCGGGTCGCAAGAGCGCGGGATCGATCAAGTCTGGTCGAGATGTGGCGGCGAGAACATAAACACCTGATAGACCTTCTGCACCGTCCATCTGTGTGAGCAACTGATTGACCACACGATCTGTAACGCCTGTAGAGTCATGGCCGCGCTTAGGGGCAATACTGTCGAATTCGTCGAAGAAGAGAACGCAGGGTCTGGCTGCTTCTGCGCGCTCAAACAGATCTCGAACAGACTTCTCCGAGGCTCCGATATATTTGTTGAGGATTTCAGGACCTTTGACGGAGATGAAGTTCAGACCGCATTCGCCTGCTACAGCGGATGCGAGGAGTGTCTTGCCGCAACCGGGGAACCCATAGAGTAGGAGTCCAGATCGTAGACGGAGAGGGCATTGTGCGAAGATGGGTGCGTAGGTTGTGGGATATTGAAGGGTTTCCATTAGGATTTGGCGCGTAGAGTGGAGTCCTCCGATTGAGTCCCATCGCGTCGTTGATGATTGCAATGTCACATTGCGGAGGGATGCGGGTGTGAAGCCAGAGAGCGCCTCAGCGTAGTCGCTCCTAGACAAGGTAATAGAAGTGGAATTGGAAGAGTCGCCGACGCAGCGTATGAGAGCTTCATTGCGGGCGCGTGAAGTAAGAAGGACGAGGTCGCCGGGCATGTAACCGTCTGTCTGACCGGCAAGCTCGAGAAAATCGATCGCGGGGTCGATTATAAATCCGTCTGCCTCCTGGTTGGTATCATGTTGAATGCTGGAAATGCTGGCCTGGCTTCGATGTGATGTACTGGGCCGGCTGGATGAAGGAGATGTTGGGAAGGCATGTCCAGATGAAGACATCCCATTCAATATTTCCTTTGGATTTCGGGGGTTCTCATCTTTGTGTGCGAGCATCTCAAGGACCTTTCTCCTACCGTCCTTATTTGGCGCCTTCAAGCTGATTATTTCTCGGACGATGTGACCACCAACAATAACATTGTTCAGGGACTCTTTGCCCTGAGCCGTGGCTAGAAGTACAACTCCAGAATCTATTGAGCAGTATTGACGGACAATCGTGATGATGCTCTCGCTAATATGTCGACTCCGACCATTCTCGTTGCCCACTTGAAGTTCAGTCTCTACAGGACAGAGCTTGTCCAAATCATCAAGAATAACGACCGCATTGCCTCCAGATCTGGCACCCCATGAGGCGGACGCGAAGAGTCGGTTCAGGGTGTCCTTGATAGTTGATACTCGAGTTTCGTCGGTGACTAGTTTACGGCATGAGAAATAAACAGTGTTGAATAGATACTCAGTACGGAGTTGGTGGGCGAGAAGTTGTACACAGCTTGATTTACCAGCACCAAGCCCACCGCTCAGAAGTACCGATGAATTGTGTGTCAAATGTGACCTCAATTGGTCGACTAGAGGATCAATTCCAACCAGTTTGGGTGGTATCGCAGACAACAACTCGCCTTGCTGCGACCCTCTGATCAACGCTAATGGTTTTGAGATCTCGGGCCCCAACTCAATCGGGGGCTTTCTTTCGGGGAAGAGAATCCAAGATAGTCCTGGATGCGGTTGAGGAGGGTCAAATCTGACAATGCCGCCCTGCCAGCTCATCTCTGAGTCTTTTAAAGGAGGCAAAACCATACCATCTGTGACAGGTCCGTCCAGAAGTCCATCCTTTTTTGTGTATATTGTCTTTATCAGTTGAATTGCACCCTCTTGCTCTTGCTTAGACTCGCCACCAAATTTGAGAGCCGCATTGGTCTGAGTGCTGATGAGGGAGAAAGGGAAAATCTTGATAGCCTTCATGATTGGCTCTCTAGATTCCGAGTTCTTCGAACTCGAGCTCTGGGGTTTCAAAGACGGTGGCTTTGCGGTCTGATTTGGGGCCCCTTCGATGCGAACAAGTCCCCCAACGAAACCCTCGAAGCCCAAAACTTTGCATAGAGCGGCAGAGAGGGCGATATGTCGGCTGCCAGGGGCGTCTTCCCATGTACCGAGTTTCGCCACGACTCGCGCTGCCGTTTTCTCTTGCTCCTGTTCCTTTTGCATATCGACTGGTTCTTGCAGTCCAGCGGGCTTGATCACTGCTACCGAGACCCATGTTATCCCTCTTAACGCTTTTGAGAGAAGAATGTCCTTGTCTACCCAGACCTTTAGTCCTTCAGCCCCAGCATCATCCTCCTCGTCAAACCATTCCCGAGCCACACTTCGGTCTACACCGCGAAGGAAAACAGCCATGCGACTCGCATTTTCGTCGCGACCACTGCGACGTCTCACAGTACTTGCAGTGCTCTTCCCGCTCTTTCTCGATGCACTACCAACACTCCGACTTTCACGCGAGCCTCGATCTGCTTTCTGGCGTGTCTTGGGGGCGACTATGACTTCTGCATCGCCAGATATCTTCACAAAGGCTGAACCCACGGGTGGAGCAGGGATGACCGAGGTCACTATAATGTTGGCATTCGTTGTCGGAGAGAGGTGAAGGGTCAATGGATGCGGCGATGCAGCCTGAGGATTCGGAAGCGCACGTATCTGTCTGAGAAAGTTGAGTTCTAGGAATTGAGCATGCAACTCAATCATCTCCCAGTCCACGGGCGTCAAAGGCTCAATATTGATGGTATGCGCTTGTGGAGGATCCACATGCAACGATATTGACACTTTGTGTCCCTCGTTTAGTCCTATCAGACGCGCGAACGTTGTATCTACTTCCACTGTCTGTATATCCTGATCTCTTCCGGCAGGACCACCTCTGCTGCCACTCAAGCCATCGCGGCCCACCACTGGCGCAAGCTTGCGCTTGCTCTGCATGCCGGTCCATCCCACGAAGACGGATTTTGGAAGCGAAGAGCTCTTGGAGTCAGAGGAACCAGGAGGTGGCGGCTGTCGGTATGAAAGCTCGACGACTACGTTCTGGGCGAACTGTGTGTATTTGTCAATTGCAAGTCAAGGAAGTCTACCAACAGTTCGGTGCTTACAGTGTTCGCGTTGGTCAGGATAGAAACCAGCGACGCGGGTAGGTTAACAAGACAATTCTTGAGGGACTGTTGAAGCGAAACTTCGGCCTGAATGGCTTGTCCAGCGGGCTTCTTTGTGGGTGCCATGATATGATGGATGCGTGAAGCGCGAGGAAGTCGGCTGGGCCATCTTGAACTTGAACGTGAACTCAACCGTCACAGACAACCTCGGCTCACGGCCGTGCTGGCACTAATTAGTGCATCTCTGCACGGGTGTTCAACAACCATGGGAAGGAAGAGGTATTCAGAACGTGTGGCACTAGTGCATGATCCTCCAGTATAAGCGGATGCAAGGAAGCAAGAGTTTGACAATAACCTCTTCACATATCTGCAGAACATCGTCCTGCCTAGATAGTCACGTGGCCTACATGATGTAAGGATCACGTGTGATTGGCGGCAGGACATGGCAGAAACAAGTCGGTCTCATTGGCTAACCTGGAGCGTGTCGCGTTCGCGTTGCGATACCCTTCAAAGGCATTTCCACCCCTCGTCTTTTCGCACCTCCGCTCTAGAAGCAGACTCCGTGACGCTCGAATCCTTTGCTCCAGATCGGCACTGAGAAAAAATGGCGGCGCTTCATACTGTGCCAGACTTCGTCAAGTACGATGAGCAGGAAGGTTTGCGTCCTTGGCGCCATACCATGGTTGTGTCTTTGCTAACAAAAAAAAACCACAGACGCACTCGTAGACTTCCTCCAGAGCTTTAAATCCTCCTCGACAGAGGCTGCGGAGCAGCTAGAGTCACTCAACATCAACGGCGATGGCGACAGCGACGAGTACGACATGGTGGACGATACGGACGATCCTGCGGCAGATACCAGGCGTACCCGCAATTCGAAAGTGAAATACATGCAGATGCTACAGGATGTGGCAGATCGTGTGAAAACGGAGATTCTCATTGATCTGAACGATCTGGAGGCTGTGAGTGGACTCACAAAAGAACAAGAGCAGAGCTGATAGGGACCAAGTACGAGAAGGCTACATCAGACGACGAGCACCAGTTCAAGCTGGTCGAGTCGATTGAGCAAAATGCGCACCACTACATCGAGGTTTTTTCTAGAGCAGTGGACAAGGTCCTTCCCCCGCCTTCAAGAGAACCAAAGTACGGAACCTCAGCATTGCCCACCTCGACTGTGCTGACCTGCGCAGTTTCAAGGACGATGTCTTGGACATAGTTATGACCCAGCGTTCTAAGCGCAATGAGAGAATGCAAGAATTGCAAGGGGGAGAAGAGGGCGCGCAACCTCCACCCGAGTCGATATTTCCCGCAGCCTTGACTCGACGATACACCCTCAACTTCAAACCTAGAATTCAAGCCGGATCGAGCAGCCAGCGCAACATGAAGGCCCTAGCTGTGCGGAGCGTACGCGGAGAGCATATTGGCCGCCTCATTACTGTTCGCGGTATCGCGACCAGAGTGTCAGATGTCAAGCCTTCTGTTCAGGTTAACGCATACTCGTGTGATCGTTGCGGATGCGAAATCTTCCAACCAGTCACAACGAAGCAATTTACTCCAATGACAGAGTGCCCATCAGACGAGTGCAAGAAGAACAACACCAAGGGTCAATTATTCCTGTCCACCCGCGCTTCCAAATTTCTTCCATTTCAGGAAGTCAAAATTCAAGAGATGGCAGACCAGGTTCCCGTCGGCCACATTCCTAGAATGATGGGTATTCACTGCCACGGCGCGCTCGTCCGGCAAATAAACCCTGGGGATGTAGTTGATATCGCCGGAATCTTCCTTCCCACCCCGTACACTGGTTTCAAAGCAATTCGCGCGGGCCTACTAACAGACACGTACCTCGAAGCCCAGCACGTTACGCAGCACAAGAAGGCCTACGACGACATTGTCCTTGCACAACCCACCCTTCGGCGGATGAATGAGCTTGAGAGAAGTGGCCAACTATATGAGTATCTTTCCAGGTCGATTGCTCCTGAAATTTTCGGCCATGCGGACGTGAAAAAGGCGCTTCTCCTCCAACTCATCGGCGGTGTTACCAAGGAAGTAAAGGATGGCATGCGCATTCGCGGTGACATCAATGTGTGTCTGATGGGTGACCCTGGTGTTGCCAAATCTCAGCTTCTGAAATACATCACTAAAGTCGCACCCCGCGGTGTCTATACCACCGGTCGTGGAAGCAGTGGCGTTGGTCTCACTGCCGCAGTCATACGTGATCCCGTCACCGACGAGATGGTTCTGGAAGGGGGTGCTCTCGTTTTGGCTGACAATGGCATGTGCTGTATTGATGAATTCGACAAGATGGACGACGGCGATCGGACAGCAATTCACGAAGTCATGGAACAGCAGACAATCTCCATCAGCAAGGCAGGCATAACCACTACACTCAATGCTCGGACGTCGATCCTCGCAGCAGCCAACCCCCTGTACGGGCGTTACAACCCTAACATCTCCCCCGTGGAGAACATCAATCTTCCTGCTGCACTGCTCTCGCGTTTTGACGTTCTCTTCCTCATTCTCGATACCCCGACCCGAGACTCTGACGAGGAGCTAGCCCGTCACGTTACTTATGTGCACATGCACAACGCCCACCCTGAACCTGCTGGAGGCGTTGTCTTCAGCCCTGCTGAGGTACGACAGTGGGTTGCTCGTGCACGATCGCACAGACCGACAGTTCCCAAGGACGTTTCTGATTATATGGTTGGAGCCTACGTACGCATGCGGCAGCAGCAAAAGCGGGATGAAGGTTCCAAGAAGGCCTTTACACATACTTCCCCACGTACACTTCTCGGCGTGCTTCGTCTCGCACAAGCTTTGGCGCGCCTACGTTTCGCCTCGCAAGTTATCTCCGAGGATGTGGACGAGGCACTGAGACTTATCGAGGTCAGCAAGGCTAGCTTGTATGCCGATGAAAACCGTAGGGACGACTACACGCCAAGCAGCAAGATCTATCATCTCATAAAGACAATGGAGGCCAGTGGTGCTGCTGCTGTTGGTGACGGTGGCGAGCTCGACCTCCGAAGGGTTAGGGAGAGAGTATTAGCGAAGGGCTTTACCGCGGATCAGTTCGAGCAGGCTATAGATGAATACGCCATGTTGGACGTAAGTACCCACACAACTTTCAAACTACGATTTCGAATACAATGTACTAACATTCAACAGGTCTGGCAAACAACTGGCGAGGGTAGCAGGCTAGTTTTCATTGAAGCTGGCAACGAGGATCTCGAGATGGATGATGACTTTTGAGTGCAGGATGCTAGTGATAACAATTAGCTGGGAGTTAAAGCGGCTTTGGCGTTGGAGACCCTGTCGGGTGTTGGATGTATGTTTAGACTTTGGCCACGGTCAAGCCATTGGTCGGATTTTTCGAGTGTCCACTCCATGTTCGATTTTATTATTGTACTGTGCATTTGATCGTCCCGCTCATTCGGATTTTGGTACGCCAAGCGCCTTGTCTCGGCCTGCAGTTCCAACGACGGCCCAGTCCACATCGCACCTTTCTCTTCCATGACCTTCTACATGTGACATTGAACCTTTATCTTCATCCCGATCCCGCTCATCTACCTTTGCGATAAAATCTGACCGGTGTTATCGTGTTATTACGCCACGCATATATTAGATGTCATTTTGGAGGCAAAGCCACAAACTTCCACCTTCCCAATCAAGCACGGCGCGTTGTTAGTTGATAAGCAGCCGTCTCCAAAAATCAAACCTCTCCGGCCTAACACTCTTACCTCAACACCGAAACACGCCCGTTTTTTTCTCTAATTGCATTTTCTTCGTCAATATGGGTAAAGGAAACTCTTTCGCGACATTCCTCATCATTGGGCGTAAGTTCCCCTCCCACCTCCCCCCGCCCCCCCTCTCCAATTCCGGCGTGTTCGGTCCGGATATTTTGAGCCCTGCTAACAATCAGACAGCAACGTGCTTCTTTCTGGGTATCCTGTTCTCTTCGTTCCCGTACGACTACAATGTTCTCTGGACCGCGCCCGTCGATCGGGAGTACTACTTTAAGATCCTCGAGGACCACATCAAGTTCCTGCATGCGTCGCCCCCTATAATTAGCCGCATCCTGCACATTGCCATCTTCACTGGCCTCCTCGGATTTATCACCAAGTTGTACAAGCCGAGCGAGGCGAACATGCTGTTTGACGGCGCGTCGTTGGTACTCTACATGGTTGCGGTCACGGTTTACCTCACAAACATCGTAAAGGGTTTCCGGGTGGTTACCGCTGGTATCTACGGCGCTACAGATATCCCGTTGGCCGAAGGAGAGGAAAACGATTATGTCTCCCGGGAGGATACGCTAAGGGTGTTTGCGGCGAGCAACACTATCTTGGCGCTTGTACTGGTTGGTGTGCTCACGCTGCAGGCGGGGCAGTGGTATGCGCTAAGGAAAGAGGAGGCCGAGATCGAGGGTTTTGCAAAGGAGGAAGAAGCGAAGAGAAAGGCAGGGAAGAAGAACAAATGAGCTGGATACTGCGATACTCGGCCCCATGACTCGGGCTGTCGGGTACGGTTTAGCAACAACAATTGCTATTCTTTTCCATTCGACTCCAAAATTGCTTTAGGGGAGTCTGATACTAGAAAGTGCTGAGATCGAGATATTCAGGATACCACATTGGTCATGGAGGCATTTCTGGGAACAGGAAGAAATGAAGGTGTAAATCACAAGAAGCAATGTTTCACTTTCTACTCATCTCAGTGATGTTTTCCTCTGCCAACTTTGTGGTTCCTCGAAAACCACTTCATTTCACTCCGTCATGCGCCGGTAATCTCACCTCCAAAGTTTTCTAGATGCATATAGTGCCCTCGCTATGCGTGCTTCGGGATGTCGTATTCATACACACCTTTGTAGTTCATTTACGGATTAGGGCATCATGGTCATCGTCGACGAGCTCCAGGCGTGTGAAGCTTCGCCCATGGACGATACCTTGAACTTGAAGAAAACCATGGCGTCACGAAGTCCTCTAGTGGCGCTTCTCATATTGGGAAAAGTTACACAGGCATGGCATGTTGTATAGTCCAAGTCTTTTCCGCGGGTCCTCGAAGCGTATGCGAATTTGCGCCTTCCTTAACCATCTCCATGGTGACTGCCAGTCCCCAACACACACAAAGCAAACGCAATTATCACCACCACCGTCACCGCCACCACCACACAAAATTGTCGATTCTTTAGGCGGTCTACACTAGGCGCTCCTTGTGGCGGCCACATTCCGTTTATCGACACAGACAGTTCCCTCAATTCCCATCTCCGTCGAACTTTGGGCCGCTACTCCTCTGTACACATAATCCCGCAGCCCTGCTTGGATATCGAAACTTGCACTCGAGGCCAAGCTGCTTCAACTCCATTCGATACACCAGATCAAGGCATGTGTACCAAACCGCCTGCTACGCTTTGACTTGACTAACGAGACGGTCGAGACAAAGCCCCTCAACATGGCCAACGGATTTCGCGCCGACAGTAATAGCCTCCTGAAGGATGAGCTGGAGAGCAATGTGCGCTCCTCAAGGGTGGATTCTGCAGAACCAGGTGAGGAGGCGAACACCGATGGTGCGACAGCCGATCCAAAGAAAATATTGGCCGAGCTTGAGAGCTTCGCGTGTCGCTCAAAAAGGACCTCGATGAAATGGGGTGAGGACACAAACAATCTGGAGGAGCTTCGCTCGAAGCTTGCGACTCTGAGTTCCTCGGGCCGGGAGAACGCTCCTCCAAGCTTCAAGACAAATGGCTTCCAGCTACTACCGGCACAACTCGAAGTTGAGTCTAGGCCGAGCACACTTGGCCACAGGGCGCCGCTTGCGAAGGAATTAGTACCGTCCGCAATCGCTCTTCAATTGGAGAAAACGGGATGTTCTTGGGAAAACGCAGTATGCATGACTAAATACCTCTTCGGTAGTGGTCTGGATGGGTACAAGGCACAACATGAAAAAGAGCACGTTATAAAACTCGCCAAACAAGAGTACGATCATATCTGGCAAGACTTCTTACAGAACGAAGCCGCGGAGAACGCAACTAGGCTCTCTTGCCAAATTGTAGCCACGAACATAGCGGCTGGTGCTGAACATGAAGATCTCTTGGAGTTGCTTCGCCCCTACCATGTGTAAGTTTGCCCACTAGAGCGTGCGGCTACGAACGCACACGATGATGTTTTGCTCCGAGTACACACTAATTCACGCCAGCGAGAACATCAAGTTCGCCGAAACCCGAAATGAGAATCGGACCCGCACAGCATACATCGACATGTGCAATCGGAAAGAAGCCAAGGATGCCTCTAAATGCGCGATTCATCTGTTTGGACTCCAAGTGGACCTCAATCTTGCGGTTGAAATCTTCAACGGTGATTGAAGACTATTGGCGGATCCCATCAGTCGTTTCGAAGGTACGGCGTCTGCTCTCTTCCAATCTTGATTTGATTTTAGATGTCTTCTTCCCACTGTAAAATTCTACTGCTATCGAGAGTCTTAGATGTTGACATGAGGTTTGTTCCTGCCCGCCATAATGGACATTTCCAATGGTCTCCAACACAAAAATGATGGTCATGGATCTGATGTGTAGAGTATTCAGGAAACAACTTGGTAATTAATCATGGTGATAGTGTGTCCATTACATAGTGGTAGGTATGTACATACAAATGCCGACGTGCCAAAGCATGGATTAGGTGGAAGTTTCCCAATAACTAAGCATAGAACAAAATTCATACAACTGATTGGTCGAATTCTGCTTCCTGACGTTTTAGGCCTGGAGCATTGCATGTGAATGAATGTTGGAATGTGCCGATTGGCCCGTGCTCCCATACGTCTTGTGTCTGGTAAAGACATGAGCAAACCACCAGACAGCTCCGTCGCCGCCGCCGCCGCCGCATGTACTCCATCGAAAGGTCTCACTGCTCGCGCTTTCGGTCGATATTCAAGTTTCTTTTTCTCCTTGCGACTATCTGTGTTGGCCAGCCAGGTTATTAACGAGGATTTGCCGGTCGGCCGTCGGAGCTCACCGTGCATCACTCGCGCATCACTCACGGGTCCGCCCATTCGGCATCCCCCACTTTCGCAGACTCTCGACTTGCAACCAAATGTCACCTTTGAATCCTCCCCTTTCCTTGTTCCCGAAAGACTGTGGATAGATGAAACCGAGGAAATAAGCTTCCAGACAACTGTCATGGAGCAACTCGACTGCACTGGCTATGACGAAGCCATCGAAGAGCTTCGCCAGCGGGAGTATCCCATGCTTCAAGGTTGACAGTCTTATAAAAGTCCAAGATGTCGTAGTGCTAACCACAGGTCAGGCACGACTTACCTCGACCATGCTGGAACCACTCTGTACGCCAAATCCCTTATCGAGCGCTTCTCCGCCGATATGATTACGAATTTGTACGGAAATCCACACTCTGCCTCGAACTCGTCACAATTGACGACGCGGCGCGTCGAGGATATTCGGCTGAGGCTTCTCAAACTATTCAATGCGGATCCCGAGGAATTCGACATAGTTTTCGTTGCCAATGCTACCGCGGGCGTCAAACTGGTCGTAGAAGCATTTCGAGATCAAGAGGAGGGTTTCTGGTATGGATATCATAGGGATTCACATACAAGCTTGATTGGGGTGCGTGAGACAGCAGCCCATCACCGTTGCTTTGCTTCAGACGAGGAGGTCCATCAATGGGCGGATTCAGAGGAGCTGGACAATGAAGTCGCAGGGCCTGGGTTGTTTGCATACCCAGCACAGTCGAACATGAATGGTCGCCGGTTACCTTTGGAGTGGTTGCAACGAATTCGACAGACCAAGCATAGTGGTATGTATACGTTATTGGACGCCGCTGCCCTTGTATCCACCTCGCCCCTAGATCTCAGCGAACCAGACAATGCCCCAGACTTCACTGTGCTTAGTCTTTACAAGATGTTTGGATTCCCCGATCTTGGTGCACTCATTGTGCGGAAGGCGTCAAGTTCTATTTTCGATAGACGCCGGTATTTTGGCGGCGGCACAGTGGAGATGGTGGTTTGTTTAAAGGAACAATGGCACGCTAAAAAATTGGATACGCTTCACGAAAGGCTTGAAGACGGAACCCTACCAATCCATAGCATCGTGGCACTAGACGCTGCTATCAGTGTCCATGGAGAGCTATTCGGCTCCTTGAGACGTGTTTCTGAACACACGACAGTCCTCGCGGCACTCTTGTATCAAGGGATCTCGTCACTGCGGCACGGAAACGGCTTAAATGTGTGCCAGGTCTACAAAGAGCTAAGCTCGACTTACGGTGATGCGAGTACCCAAGGACCAATCATCGCTTTCAACCTCCGTAATCATCTTGGCGGCTGGGTCAGCAATGCGGAGGTCGAGAAGCTTGCGGCGGTAAAGAACTTCCAACTTCGGACTGGCGGACTCTGCAATCCGGGCGGCGTTGCCTCGTCGCTCGGACTGGCACCGTGGGAGATGAAAGAGAACTTTTCGGCCGGCCAGCGATGCGGGAATGAGAATGACATCTTCCGAGCAAAGCCAACGGGCATGGTCCGAGTCAGTCTTGGGGCGATGAGTACGTTGAAGGATGTCACCTCATTTGTGGATTTCCTGCACGAGTTTTTCGTCCAAGAGGCTCCACCGATGGACACACCACCAGTGACGCCCCTGTCCACTGAGCCACCGACAACATGCCAACTGCACGTGGAAAGTCTATCGATATATCCAGTGAAAAGCTGTGCAGCGTTCAGCGTACCGCCCGGGAAAGCTTGGGAAGTGCGAAGGGAGGGACTTGCGTGGGATCGTGAGTGGTGTCTTGTCCACGAAGGCACAGGTGCCGCCCTAAGCCAGAAGCGCTACCCAAAGATGGCTCTTATTCGACCGAGTATCGACTTGGAAGAGGGAGTGCTACGAATTAAGTTAATGGGCGCTCTGCAAGATGCGACTTCAAGGCATGAAATGACTGTGCCTCTCTCGGCTGATCCGCGAATGTTCTCTGCCGAAGATGTGTACAGGGAATCTAACGCGAAAGTGTGCGGAGAGTCTATACAGGCAAAGAGCTATAGGTCGACTGACATCTCGTACTTCTTCACCCAGGCACTCGGAGTGGCTTGCCATCTTGCCCGCTTCCCAGCTGTCGGTAACGGGACGGGTTCCATGGCCTCTCCCAGACACTCGAAAGCTCATCTACAGAAATACCAAAAGGCCAGGGGCATGCACATACCCGGTGCCTTCCCCGATGCTTGTTTGTTGACGCCAGGCACTGTTGTTTCGAAGCCGATTCTTCTGTCGAACGAGAGCCCTATTCTCACGATTTCGAGATCGAGTCTCAACCGCCTCAACGAGCTAATTAAAGCAGAGGGCGGTAAGGCGGCGCAAGCTGAAGTGTTCAGAGCCAACATTGTGGTTGCTCAGAATCTAGACTGCCTGCCTGGGGCCGAGCAACCGTATGCTGAAGACGATTGGCGCTACCTCCAGATTGGACAGCAGTACTTTGAAATGCTAGGAGCATGCCGCAGGTGCCAGATGGTCTGCGTGGACCAGCAGACGGCGGAGCGGAACCAGGAACCTTTTGTCACCTTGTCCAAGACGAGACGGTTTGACGGAAGAGTGTATTTTGGCGAGCATACCTGCCACCTGCCCATGGGCGATACTTGGTCGCCGTTGGTCCAGAATCCCACAATCGCCGTCGGTGACCCGGTGCGCTCCTTTGGACAGGACGAGGCAGATCAAGACTCGGGCTTGTGGGCGCTCGTGAGTTGACAGCGGCAACAGCATGATTGCTAAATGGAGCATTCCAATCGCTCTGCCCTATGATACGAATGCGGCCTCTGGACGTGTAAAAGTCTCTGGTTTCAAGCTGTGGTTTGTTCTACCGTATGGAACCTAAACATAGCTGCTTCTCTGCGTGGGCGGAGAGGTGCATGATGTGCCACGATCCATTCTGGGTACATGGATAAAATCTCCGCGCATGGTTTTCAGATGGCTTGCAGCAGCGGACAGTATCGATTAGCGGACAGTATCAATTAGCGGACAGCAATTGGTCTCTTGGGGTCAGCGCTACGACGGGTATGGCCGAAAGCAGGCAACGGCTTGGAGAGAACTCGAAGCATGACAATGCTTCATCTGGCCAATGAAGACTAGGTGCAGATTGGACGCGAGGGATTGAGAGGTAAGCGCTGGCAACCTGGGGTTTCGATGAGCAGGCTGGGAGCCCAGCTTGGGCCTGTGAAGTTGGTTCAAGCAGCCATGTTCGCACAGCCTCCGTACTCTACCAGGCCAGGCGCTGGTGTGGTGAGGCGCGCGCGGACGAGACGAACCATAGAAAGCTGGAGAAGAGGTTCAACGGGTGGTCCGTAGATGGTCGGGCAGGTCTGAGATGGAAGCGCCGAGAAATCGGAACAACTGCAGCAGTTAGAGAGAATACACAGCGGCTGCAGCCCAGCATAAAATGAGCCAGCGTGCCCGCAAGGTCATCTGCTTGCACCAGCATCCTCGTCTCCATCGCCAGACAGTTCCCCCTCCCCTCCCCCTTCTGCCTCTACCCTCTGCTACACCGTCTCGTTAGCTGTAGCTGTTCCAGGTAGACGGTTTCAGGTTTGTCGTCGCCAGCCGACGACACTGTGGACGACGCATCGCAGACTCGCAGATTCACAGACTCTGGTGCATCTGAAGGCCGGCATCGAACATACGGAGGAGGCCCAGCAGCCAATCAGGTGACGGACCACGAGGCCCGGGGAAGAGCGTCGTCCTGCAAGGGCATCAAACAAATCACACACGTTCGTTTCAGTGGCTTCTGCAGCCAATTGGCGCCCGGACCCCGACCCGGCGCTTCGACGAGGCGGCTGTACGCGCCCATATTATTAGAACAGCCGAGCGCGCCCACTACGCCGGCCCACCACGACCCATCCGGCGACCACCACCAACAAACCCACCGCGTTCAAGCTAGTCTTGCAC
>MU005774.1:462191-483742 GCA_010093715.1 Pleomassaria siparia CBS 279.74 | reverse complement strand
CCTCTCTCTCTTATCTCGAGAAGGCAGGATTAACAATAATTACGCCCCCAAGCAGCTGTGATGTTTTGATTAGGCACTCACTACCTTTTATCTCCTATTATCATCATTATTATCATACCGCCAGCACTGACATTGACAGTAAATTACCTTGGATGATTCAATTCAATTCTATTCCTCTATAGACATAAATCTTAGGTAATTAATGTAGTTCGCAAGTACGTATTCATTGGACAACCGGTTTACACAGGCAGAAATTGCCTTGCGACGCAATGGCCAATGGATGGATGGATGGATGGATGGATGAATGGATGGACCACCAAGGAGTGGGTGAGAGAAGAAGCGGATTGGTTGCAAATAGCTCTCTTTTCAATAAAAGAAAAAATTTAGTACATGTACTCGCGGACAAGCAAACTCGGTTTTTTTTTCTTTCCAATCCAACAATTTTTGCCTTTATGCGCGAAGCAAGCAAGTAAGCAAATAAGCAAGCAAGTGCCGTCCTCCCATTCTTGACGACCTTTGCACCTACCTACCTACCCAGCCTTTTCTTTTATGTTTTTTTTTCTCCATCTTCTAGATTATTATCACACAAAATGTCCGAGATTTACAAATTGGAAATGTGGTTTAGACATTGGTGCGGTGTGCGCTTACCTATCTTTGTTGTTTTTGTACGTACGTGCTCATACGGTGGTGAGATGGAATGTATCAACCAACCAATCAATCAATCAATCAGCCTCGATAGAGACAAAAAAAACTAGCCTTCTTTCAACCGGGGAGATTACAAAACCGTTTCGTCTCCGTGGTTCGACATGTTCTTAGGGGTTAGGTTGGTTCATCGACGACGACGACGACGACGAGCACCAGTAACCAAGGTTGTTTGGCTACGTCAACGTCAACGAACAAGTATATTTTTTTTGAAGCTCCGAGAGCGCTCGATGGGAAGAGTTTCAGTATCGAGACTCTACCTTTTTTTTCCTTCTTCTTCTTCTTCTTCTTCTTCTTCTTCTTCTTCAGGCACCAGGACTATGCTACCATACATTGTACATCCATCCATCCATCCATCCATCCATCCATAACATTCCTACCCCGTCTAACAGAGATTATCTTAGAAACTCCTACTCGGGAATTACCTTGCTTCTGGACAAAAGAAAAAATTGCAATGTTCTCGTTTGCCCCCCCCCCCCAAAGCAAGGACGGGTGGTACCCGTATTATTTACTATACAGAGCTATTTATTGCTCATCGTAGGAAGTATATATATATATACTTGTATTCTTCACCCTTTCTTTTTTGGTTTGGCAGATTTTGGTTGGTTAATATTCTTCTCTTCCCTTTCTGCTCCCCCCCTCCCTCCCTCCCTCTGCTCTGTTGTGCTTGGCGGTTGTGATCGGAAATGTTACTGGTGTAGGGCCTGAGTGTCCTTGTACAGCATCTTCTTCTTGCCCGTGTCTGGATGGGCTCGAGAAGAGGAGGTGGTTGTTGTTGAGATGACAAGACACACACAGTAAGATACGTTTTTGGGATTAGATCTTGTGATTGTTGGTGTGTGTATGAATGAGTGGGGGTTCAAGAGAGGCGGGGAAAGTCGGGCACGGGGTCGTTTAGGTGACGGCGGTTCTGTGCAAGTTATCAGGGCGTGTGGAAATATCAGGGTGTGCAAGTTATCAGGGTGTGGAAATTTCAGGGTGTGGAAAGAGTACAAAATTTCGAGGACAATCTTTTCTCTCTTCATCTAGTATTATATGTCTTGCGGATACCACCCTGACCATTCTGACCATAGACATCTGCTGACCTCCACCTCCACTCCAATCCTTAGTACGGAATTCCATTCGTCAACAGCTGGAACCTGTCATACGTCCCCGTACTATAACTGCCCGCGCTCCTCTTAATCAGCTCTTTCATAAAGTCCGCAGCCTCCCTCTCCGTCTTTTCCATCACAAACCTCTCCTTGAAATGTTGAATGGTCTCGGGTTTGAAGCACGGTAACCCACTATCTAGCATCATCTCGACCACATGCGAAAGGTGCTCACAATGCTGTCTGCTGGCCAGAAAGGCCTTGACTGTAAGCTCTTCAAACCAGCGGTACGACTGCGAAGAGGGAGAGCCACCCATGACGGCGATCATCTCGGCTGTTAGCTTGAAGGGTGCGCGCTCGAATTTTATGCCTCCTGGTGCGATATCGAAGCAGAAGCCAAAGTCAATATGGATCAAGTGGCCCATGTCGTCGATCATAATGTTGCCATTGTGTCGGTCTTTGAATTGAAGCAGGAAGGAGATGACGCTATACGCGGCCATGCTCTTGACGAAGTTGCTGCGGGCTTCTTGGAAGCGGATGGAGTCTTCACCGCCGTATTTGGAGACGAAGTAATCGTAGAGGCCGTTAACGGATTCGCGACCGAGCATGTCGCGGGATACCGAATTTGGTAGAACATCGATGACGCCACAGCCGGGCGCGGTGGCGGTGACGCGATAGGGATAGACAAAGACATCAAGTCCGACATTGTTGAAGATGCTACGAAATTCCGAGATCATTTGCAGTGCGAGGACGTCTTGTCGGCAGTCGTCTCCCACTTTGAAGATGGCCGATTGCCAGACTTCGTAGGTATTTGGTTTCTGTGGGATGTCTCCAACGATTGCATCTTCTATGGCGAGGGTAGGCTCGACTCGAGTCTTCCTGATGCGGAATGTTGCCATGTAAGGTGCTTTCGCGTGACTCTGCAACGGTTTTCCAGACTTCCTGTCGATACCGATCACCACGCCGTCAGGATTACTCGGTAGATAGACGCCAACCTCGACCTCGATCTTTCGCAGTTCTTCCTCGATCTTTTGTTTCTTTACCTCCTTCGGGCTTTGAATAAAGGGGCGAAGCTTCCCGGAGATGCCAGTCACTTCATTGAAGAAAGCGAATTCGCGCTCATAAAACGCATGATCTTCTGATGAGAAGCTTGACTCCAAACTCTCCATGACTCTATCAAGGGTGGGTTTGACGGCGTCGGGCTACAACGATGTCAGATTGTAAGTTGGTGGATAAGGAGGGTTAACTTACGATTTGAGAATCCTCGTCCTTGTAAGCGTTCGCTTTGATGTTCCAGATGATTTGATGAGCGAACAGCTGTGAGAACTTGGCTGTCTCAATGATAGATCGTTCCACGTACCCAAGAACATCGTAACGAAGTGCCTGTACAATTTGTGGGACGTAGAAGAACGTAACATCTACCGAATGACTTTCGATTGCTCTCATTGCATACTGGATGACGAATGGATGATTTCCATAAGCAGGCAAAAAGTACGTGACTGCAGTCGCTGGGTTTACAGAGGCCCAGAACAACAAATACTACACACATTAGCTCGGTCTGAGCAGTGGATGGCATACACCTTACCTTGAGCTGGAATGAAACATCGTTTGGCATCTGATTACCAAGCATAACTTCTAGAGCATCTGGCTCTTCAAGAACCTTGTGCGGAAAGTTCAGCACTTGCCATCGGACCTCTTGAACCAGCCGCGGTGATTGAAAACGCTTCAGCATATGCACTGCAATTATTGGGTTTTCTGCCCATGCAATCTTGACATGGACAGGTACCGCAGACTATCAAGAAATTTAGAGAGCGAGCATTCAAGTTTCAAGTGAGACTTACCTCAGCAAGAGTTCTACTGTGTTGGCCCGAAGTGAAGTGATGCTTCTTTTGGTAGTCAAGCGGGAACAACCAAACCATGAGGCGGGTTTGCTCATTTGCGAGGAGCAATGACAAAAGATCCTGCTTGCCCTGAAGCGACTTGAGTGTGACATCTGAGGGCATGCCGACTTTCGAGACGACTTCAAGATACGATTGAACGTCTGACAAGACATGAGTTTCGGCCTTGATTTGGAGACGATTGCCACCGAATGACCATCTGGCTTCATTAGTTTGGGACAACAGAACTGGTGTGATATACATACTCTGGTGCTTTAGCAAACCACGCTAGACCTGCAGTTAGAATACGATCTTTCAATCTCCACTTGATGACGCCAGGTAAAGTCGTGCAATACCGAACGATCCGTAAGCCTAGTAATACAACGTGGAAATAGGCTTCTCTTGCGAGAGGTTGTGAGCAGCCAGTACTCATAGCATCCAAGGTGATATATATGAGGCGACTATACACCAACTCAACATCCGGATTGCTAAGCCGAGAAGCATTGAAGTGACTGGAAAGAAATTGTAGAAGTCTAAAATGAGGTGCGATGATGTTATAGATCTGCTGCTGTCTCTTTGAGAGTGACTCCTTATCGGTAGGAGCAAATTCCTGTTTGCCATAGAAGGGATCGGGGTGTCGCAGAGCGCTGCTAAAAATGCCCTGTCTCTTGCGCACGGTTCCTTCCCAGCACTCAGCAATTGCAACCAGTATGCGAGGCTCCATTCGAGGGTTTTCATTGATCACGCTCATCCACAGTGATATCCCCAGCTTGATTGACTGTTTCGAGAAAACTGCGAACGGAATGCCGACCAAGTGATGAACAATGGGTGATTGGTCGGTTTTGACTCTACATAAGAGGGCAGCTGCTCGTCGGAGGATGTCTCGCAGTTCTGCAATAGTGACGTGCTTGTGGTTTAGAGTTCGGCTCTCAAGATCAATTAACAGTTTCGTCGCATCTTCCATGCTTCGACGAAATGCCGTCATTCGTCTCGTGTCACTGGACGTGTGCTCCACCTTGAGCCATTCCTCTTCTTGATCATTCAGACCATCGATAAACTTGTATTCCTGACGCGTGGTATACTGCGCAACGAAATCAGACGCAGTATTCATATTTACGCCTTGGCGTTCAATAGCACCTAGACGTTGATCGGTCGTTGGTATCACTGATCCCATCTCAAGGGCAAATGATCGACCAAGAGAGATATGCCCGTAAACACCGTCGTCCTCGTACTCTGAGAGGTAGGTTTGCATCAATCCCTTGATGTCAAGAGGTGCCAGATCCAAGATGTCCTTGATCCAAGCTGTAGCGCGCTTGTGAAAACTGTTCAGAGTCGATCGACGAAAACTGTAGTCGTCGGAGAGTTCCACGATGATGTCCGACTTTGTAGAGGTAAAGGTAGATGTCCATGTATACTCGTCGGTCTCTCCCTCGAGACAGCTAGACCACATTATGGAAAGAAGTTCTAGGAGAGCAAACAGAGCAGACTTTTGACAAAGGGTCGAAGGCACATCACGGATGATGATGTCGGCGCATGCGATCGCGGCTTGTTGGACTCTCCCAATCCGATGACAGCATCCGGCAAAGATTGTCGCAAGCTGCTGAGCGAGGTAAGGAGTGGAGAATGAGTGTAGTTTTCCGGAAAGCGTTTTGGTGACGTATGTCTTTGTTGCAGCTGTTGCAATGGCGAGCATACAATTCCCTACAGCGCCACTTCGAAGCTTTGGGTCGCGGAAATATGCAAGAGCCTTGGTACAATCCCCAGTTCCAGCCCGAAGTTCTTCTACGAGATATGCAGTATTGAGGAAAACAGCTTCAGAGTAGCTGAGGGATTTGATATCCGATTCGCACGAAGGTAGCAACGTAGCTAAGCGCCTTTTCTGCTCGACAGCATGCTCAGGCGATTTTCCACGGCGCAGAACCGTGTTCAGTTCAATATCGCTCTCGACCAATGCAGTTCGCTCCTCCGCGATCAAGGGTTGACTACACCGTGCTAGAGTCCGAAGCTCGTTCATATGCTGTTTTCCGAGTCGAGAAGTAAGGTCAAATCCATGAACGACAATGTTAAACCATGCATCGCGGTGTAGACTGATCATCGATTCACCGATGCTTGCTAGATCTGTGATCTCTGCATTTCTGGACAAAAGAATAGCCAGAGGTGATAACAGTTGCGAAATTTCCTGAGAAGCGAGCTCAGTGTCTGGGATATGCCGGTGTGTAGCCTCGTGTGCATCGCCTTTGCTCACAATGGTGTCGAGGAGATGAGTGAGATAGATCTCAAAGGCAGGAGATGGAAAGCTGATTTCTCTAGAAAGGTAGAGGCGCGCATTCGAAACCTGGATAGCTTAGCAAATATCGATGTTGAGACGCCATACCAGACTTACAGCTTCCAGTGTAGCGGTATCATTCTTGATAAGGGAGTCGTGACATAACTTCGAATACAGTTTGAGTAGAGACCGGAACTCTCCAGGACCACTGTGAATACCAAGAATAGCACAATCCGCGATGATCTTGGCATTCACTACTCGGCTCGCTCGCCCGACCTTCTGGATAAGCATGGACAGTGCTAGAGCGGTAATTTTCTCATCTTTGCAATTCTTCGCAACCGATATAACCGTCTGAACGACAGCGGTATGTACATGATGAGGCTCCTCGATGTCACTTGGTGTGAGTGATATTGCGCTCCCCATAGTTTGTTGGCTGTACACTCCAGTAGTCTTCGGATTCTTGTTGCTACCATTTGGACCGGGTGATGCAGCCACACTCCGATCAACGGGTGCTCCTGTGGTTATCACGTTTCCGAGACTATACAGTGTAGTAATTATAGCATCTTGAGGTAGTAAAATGAGGACTGAAGCGAGACAGTCTGCTGCAACGGTTGAGGTCCGTGAATCAAAACCGCCCTGCACAATAACCCGAGGAAGTGTGCGACCTAGGGTCGAAGCCGTGGAACTTGAGAATTTCGCGAGAATGGCCATCGACTTTAACACCGTGGAGGACAAAGTAAAATCTGCAGTCTGTGCTGGATCGTTCAGTGCATTTTCCAACCAAGACATCAACAAGTCAGAGTCTGCGACATCTTCATCGTATGCGGTACAGCATAGATATGTTGTTAAAACTTTTGCCTTGACCGCAGATGCCTGGCGTTGCTGCCATGCAGATCCGACACGTTGGAGATAATCAAGGTCGTTCTCTAAACGATCCATCTCTTCTTGCGATATTCTTGTCAACCCTTCTACAAGTGCATCTTCCGAAGCAGCCGAAAGAACTTGTTGTCTATGAAAGGACGTCCGGAGATAATCCAGAATCGAATCCTGGGAGTCCTGAGGTGGGATGTTGACTAGTAGCGCAGCACAAGCGACGACCACCTTCAGAAATGAATCATGTAGAATCATGGCTCCCAATGGCCTGCCAATGACTGCATAGTGCTTGGCATAACGTTTCCATTCTCTTAGGCTGTACTGGTGAGATCGTGCATTGCGTACGATTGACAGGGCCGTCTCGAAAGAAATCATAAATTTCTCCGACAACGCTGCGCGAATGTCCTCGATAAACTTTAACCTATCGTATGCGCTCCAGAAGTTGGCATATTCAGCGGTGGCATTCAAGAAACCCAGAAGAGACATGCTCTGTGTCATGACTCGCGCTAGCTCGCCATCGGCTGCGAAATCAACCTGGTCATCATCATCGAATTGATCCGCAGAAATCTGAGCGGCAGCAGTTGTCCATCCTTCGATATATCCATGAATGGCTACTGTAACCTGGGATCGAAGTGGGTCGTGGCGAGCGCCAATTGATAGGATGGCCGAAGTCAGATTGTTTGTCAAGACCTCATAAGGTGACGGGTCGATGTCGCGGAGGCTGGGAGAGGGCGATAAAATTTGGGCGTAAGACTCGGGGAGATATGGGGACAATCGGTTAAGGAGCTGCTCTGCAATGTCTAGAGATTGCACGAAAGGGGCAGCTTTACAAAGAGCGAGTATTGTCTCTAGCTCTGGGAGTTTCTGGTGGCAAATCAGTCTTTTCTTTCAGCCTGGGTTAATTCAACTCAAGACTCACCATGTGGACTTTGGTGACAGAGACACCATCCGCTCCCTTGGTGCCATTCTGTGCTGCGGTGCCGGTCGGACATCGTTTGTAGAGCTTCAGTAGGTCGGGATTTGTGGTTTTGTTCGAAGGCGGCTGTGCGGACAGCTTCGCAAGTTTCTCGAAAGCATCGCGGCGAATGGTGCGTCTACGTTGATGTTAGCCATCCAGATCGTACCCAAGGACGCGACGACCTACGCCATCTCTACTCAGGCCGTGCAATTCTCGGAGATATGAGACCAGGATAGATAGCCAAACAGGCAACGCTGCGTAGGGACGGCGTGTAGGGATGCTGCGTAGGGACGCTGTAATGATAGGTGGGCTTTCTTGAGGATGGAGAGCGCGCTGAACATGACGTTCAGCTCGGGAGTGCGCTTGTGGCAGTTGTGGCCAACCGGAATAATTATCTTGTTAGGCATTCAAACTACTTGCGCAATTACCCACCCTAGCTCTAGCGGTAATATGCATTATTTTGCATTGGCGGCATGGGACATAATTCGCCGGAGTAGTAATTATTTTATTTAGTACAAAGGTATGAGTGGACATGCATAGGAGTCCATGATTCAGTCCATTCACGTTGAAATTGCTGGTTTAAGCGTGGAAAATCAGTGAATTGGGTGACTTGCAGCATGGTATAGGATATGATCATTGAACTTGTCGAGAATTTTCCGTCTGTATTGCACTCGGACAGCGATCATATCACAGTCAAAACATGACCTAGTCAACTCTCAAAATACGCAGATGACATAATATACGCCACCCGTTCGTATTCACATTAGGTTCCCCAGTCCCTGAACGCAGCCAAGCATTTTTACCATGCAGCCGTCCGTTCTAACGCCAGTACCCAGCCATCCCAATCATGCAAACAATCAGTCCATACCCACACTCAGGTCTGCGGTGAAGTCTCTGCGAATGCTGAGGTCCTCAAAGTTCTCCTCGTTGTTAATGACGAGCCCCTTCTCGTTCGCCAAATGGAGTAAACAGATGAAGCAGTAAGACGTGGAAATGTCCGCCATTACTTTCTTCGGGTAGACAGCCTGCAAGCTGTTGACCACGTCGGTAAATTTGAGAGTGCCTTGTTCCGCTTCATCTACCATCGCATCCGTGGGTTCTGCAGGTCGTATGGTGTCATCCTATGCATGCGTTAGCAATCTCGTTTGAATTATTCGTTGAGTATTTCATCGTTACCTCCTTGAACCCAATTCCACGCCATAGTTCTTCCTTTAGCCGCCGCACATCGACCTTCTTTGCGACTCGTGCATATTGTACATATTCGGGGCGGAATCTTCGACTCTGTGTGACTAGTTGCGTTCCGAAAGCACCCTCTTGAGTTCCTGGGAACATGGCGTCCGTGGGTGGTGCTAAGCCCATGCCTTCATCTGCAGGTGGCGAGAAGTGATCGCGAGCGTCTGCAAAGTCCTCATCGTCGTCGTCCATTCCTCCGCCTGGCATGTCGAGACCGTCATCTTGGAAGAAGTCTGCATTGTAGTTGCCCTGGTTTGCATCTTCCTCGGCAGGCAACCCGTTTGCTTCATTCTCCTGTGTAGCCCAGTAAGCCTCATCGACTTCACCACCGCTCTGTTTGCTTGGTCTCTGCTGCTGGGACATTTTCTCGCTCTGTTTTCGTGCCATGGCTTCTCTGCGCGACACTGTTCTTGCGTTCGGTTTCAAGAACAAGCGTAGTAATTGTTTCGAGTTGAAATGCTTGTCGTCAGGGAGTAGATTTCTTGTCTTTGATTTCCATTGTGCCTTTGGTAATGATATCGTCGAATTGGATGTGGCTGAAGTGTATAGAGCGTCGGCTGAAGACTGTGACATGGGAGCTAGAAAGTCAATTTCGAAAGGCTCCTTCTCCTTCCGCTTGGTCACGGTTGGCGTGGCCTTCCCAATATCCTTGATACGCCTGACACGCCAGTGCTCTGGGCCGGCCCAGTTCTTTTTCAGTGCCGTATCAAAGTAACTCAGTATGTTTTCATGCTCGTCTCCTCGGCCGGGACCTGTCAACGTGACCTTGTATTTGTCCTCTTCTGTACCGACAGTTCCTTCGCCTAGGCCTTCACCAGACTGTTCGCCTTCATCTCCCACGCCCATGATGTGGACACGCCCTTGAGTGTCGAGTGCTGCGTCTCTTGCCCAAGCTTCTCCACCTTCACCAAAACCAGTCTCCGGAGGCAGATCGAATCCACCAAGGTCAACATCATCGTCAAAGCCTAAACCGTTGTCGTCGTCAAGAAATACTCCGGACCGATTGCCGTCCTCATCATTATTGCCTTCCTTGTCCTCGTCTTGTCGCCAGTCATCCGGCGCTTTCAGGAAAGGCAGGTCCGTGGAAGAGCTGGCGTCACCTAAATCGAACGTTTTCAGAGAGGGGCAGACATCCTGTTCGTCCAAAAGCGACAGATCCGGGAAATACTTCATCGCGAGCCCGGAAAGGTCAATGTCGATGTCTTTACTCGGTGTGGATTCGTCGTCCATGACAAGATCGTCATCGTTTGCTCTTCCAAGCCCAGCGTCTTCAGGAGCCGGTGTTTCCCGAGTGTCCTCTGCAGTTGCATCTTGTACATCGTCGCTGCTGTCGAAAACAATCCTGCCCTTCGAATCGATGGAAAGATGATTGAGGAGAAGTCCCTTTGCGCCTCCCTCGTCGAAGTCGGCGGTGGCCTTTTTGAACAAGGGGTCAACAACTAAATCCATCTCCATCTTTTTATTTTGTAGTTGAGCAAGCGATGAGGCAAGCGTGGCTTCGGCGGACCGTTGCGTTCTCTTCTTTCGTTTCTTTTGGCCATCCTCTCCCTCCTCGCCATCCTCATCTTCGCCTTCACCATCTTCTTCTTGACCGCGTCGCTTCTTGTTCCCACTCTCGGCAAGCCCACTAAGCAATTTGCCCGTGTCTGTTGCGACGCTGTCGACTCGACTTGTGTAGATCTTCACACAGCCATCTAGTGTGCAGCTGGCCTTTTGGAAGTTGACCCCGTCTCCTTCTTTCAGCAACGTCATGTCGTGGAAATAGTCGATCAGCGCGAAGTTCCAAGAGTTAGTCGCATTAATTTTCTGACCCAATATTAGAACCACAAGTTGACGAGCCGCGCTCTTGATTCTCTCACGTTGTCCGTTGCCAGTTTCATCCATTCTTCGAAATTTGCGAGCAGCGGCACAGCGCGCTTCATGGGAGTGACAGCGGTCCCAACCACATCGACCATGCCATCTTCAATTAAGGCCGAATGGGGTGTTTGGGCAGCGAGCGATAGCCTACTGCGCGCTGGTGTACCAGAATTTCTTATGCGGTTCGCTTTTTCTCGTCGGTCGTCATTCAAGGGGAGCCTAAGGGCAATGTTTAGTTATCAACAAATAAAGTATTCGCACCGAACAGCTCACTTTATGGGCGCCTTGTGCGGCGTTGCCACGATACTGTATCGTTCTGCTGGTCTGGCGCGCGGCATGTTTGCGGTGGTGTTGAGGTCGCTGGAGCGGAGGTGCGTCGGTGGGTTGTTGTCCAAACAATGCACGGTCGTCAGTCGTCGTCGGTCGTCGGTCGTCGGTGGTTCGCGACCAGGCGCGCTCCTCTTACATAGGGCTGCTGCTAATCCTGCCTAATACCTGATGCTATGTAATATGTACCTTTATACTTTTGAGTGCTTAGGTGCAGATACTAATAAAACTTAAGCAGCATAACTGGGCATGTGGGCATGTGGGCATGTGGGCACGTGGGTACGTGGGAATTGGCAACCTTGTCTGTTTTTTTCTTTCTCTCTCACCTCGTACAAAAGTATTACACAGTAATACATGTTGTGTCCTTGCATGATCCGATAGGCATTGGACAGGCATGCATCGCAGCGCGGCCTCATACCAACGTGGCAAGGTGGATACAACGCCACATCAGTGGCTGTGTGACGACGTAACCAAGCTTTCCAAGGAGTTATGTCATGAGGACGAGGGACAGACACTTCTTCTCCAAACCTCTTTCCTCCCCTCGTCCTAATATCTCACCGTCACAACGAGCGCATAGTATAGTCAGTATATACACCACCGTCGTCGACTTATCGTTATCCTGCCACCTCGCCGCTCACTCACCTGCCGACGGTTCCGCGCGCAAGACCTAATTACTTGTGACAGCGAAGCGCATGCCTGCAATCGCCTTGTTACATCATCATCATCTGCGGTCCGAACATCACTACGCCTTGGTTTGGAGCGCAGCAAACGGGGAGAACCGGGAGAGCCGGGAGATCCCACAAGAATTGCTATACGGACCAGACTGCGACCCGATCATGACATAAAACATGGCCATACCTTCCAAGTCGGAACGCTTCTGGTTATGTAGGCGACAGAGATATTCAGCGCGCCCTTTTGCGCTCACGATAGCCGTTCTTACTATTCTAAGTCTGGTTGCATGGGTAAAACATGAACACACATCAATTGGGCCTGTACATGCCAGCAATGCCTTATCAAAGAGGGGCATTCTGCTGCAGGATCAAGAAGTATGAGCCCACAATCCAAGCTATATGCTTCGCCAGTCGAGACTGACCTCTGTTCACAGTGCCGACTAGTCCATCATGCGACCGATAAATGCGCGTTTGTCCTGGCCAATTGCCCCGATGAAGAAGCTGGCATCTTCTCCTACCTCTCCCTATATTATTGTCGCCTGCCGAACGCGAAGCCGGTCGCGTTCATCATCCTCGTGTTATGGCTTGCACTTCTATTCAGCACAATTGGTATTGCGGCAAGCGATTTCTTCTGCATTAATCTGAGCACCATTGCGAGCTCGCTTGGAATGAGTGAGAGCATGGCCGGCGTCACATTCTTGGCCTTTGGAAATGGAAGCCCAGATGTCTTTTCGACATTTGCAGCCATGTCTACAAATTCTGCAAGTCTTGCCATTGGAGAGTTGATTGGCGCTGCGTGCTTCATCACCGCGGTCGTAGCGGGCTCTATGGCCTTGGTTCGACCGTTCAAAGTTGCACGGAGAAGTTTCGTTAGGGACGTAACCTTTTTCATAGTAGCTGCAAGCTTCAGCATGATCTTTATTTGGGATGGGAAGCTTTCCTTGTGGGAATCTGCTACCATGGTCGGATTCTATGTCTTCTACGTGTGCTTCGTCATGGTCTGGCATTGGTGGCTCGGGCGTAGGAAAGCCCGAAGAATGCGATCTGCCACAATAAGGAGTCATTATATCATGCCTGGTGGCGATGAAGAAGAGATACTGCCAGAATATCATGACGAGGACGACGGTCCAACACCGGAAGGAGGCCGAACTCCGCAGCGAGTATTCACAGACGACTTCTCTGCATTGGAACGTGCGGGTGCAGAAGACTCATTTCACGGGGATGACAACGAGCAAGTGCGAGAGAGATGGCTTGGGGAACTGAGTAACAATATGCGGGTCAACAGACCTCCCGCGGGTACTCGCCGAAACACACATACTCCTATTCGACCCAGTCTCGTTGGCGCACTAGAGTTTAGGGCCGTTCTCTCATCGTTGCAAAAGTCCAGGAATTACCAGTCAATACCCATCAACCTCCGCCGATACTCAGACGATCCGACCTTCACCTCCGGTCAACAGCAAGGTCTGATGTCTGGAACCTCAGATCCCGCAGCTCGCCCACCATATGATGTTGCATCAATAGCTTCGGATCGGTCTCCGCGCCTGCTAAGACCGAGCGCCGAGATACAAAGCAACTTCGGTAACCGTACACGAGCGGTATCTGCCAACGGTATAGACAACACTCGTCTGGATCCGAGTACACTTCGTCACAGTATCATTCCAGATATTAACCTTGGGCAACCGCCTTCGGAGGATGAATCGACAACGGACCAAGCCCTTCCCTCCCACAGTTTCTCACTCTCTTCTCCGCCGTCTGGGCCCAGCTCTGGTGCTATAAGCCCGGCTCCACCACGAGTCAGTCATGGATCTACTAACAGATTGGCCTTCCCAGAGGACGGAACGCCTTCAGCTCTCCCTGGAACTTTAAGCCCTAGTCCTCTATCGTCTCCGGTGCCTGACGCTGCCCATCGACCCGTTCGACCATATCCCAAGTTGACGGTACCAGGGGTGTCTCCACCGTTGCCATTTCCAGCGTACACGGAATATCCCTTTCCAACACGTAGTTCTTCGAGAGCGCCTAGTCTTCATTTACTTTCGCCGAGTGCATCCCCTGAATCCATGTTTCATGGCGATCGGTTTTTGGGAACGGACGATACGGCCAGGGTCCCCCGATGGTGGCCCTCTGGACTGCTACCCCCGCCGCATGTCCTTTTGTCCACGTTCTTCCCGACCCTCTCAAATTGGAAAGAAAAGTACATATGGGAGAAGATGTTGGGGATAGTTGCTGCCCCGAGTGTCTTTCTGCTCACGGTGACGCTCCCTGTTGTCGAATCTCAAACAGATGATCGCAGTAATGATGACGACATAAACTCTAGTCTCAGTCTGCCCGGACCTCCCACCCCCGCCAGCGGAAGTCTGAACACGCATCGGCGTAGCATAGTCACAATCCTGGAACCAGACGGACCAAGAAGCGAAAGTTCCCCAGGCTATAAATCCATACATACTGATGCGCATGGTATCAACATTACAATATCCGGCAGTCAGCCCGCTGATCGTCCTGTCGCCGCTGATGGACTCCTCCAATCCCCGGAACAACTTCCTACTGTGGCATCTGCCTCGGAACCCACGCCATGGAACCGATGGCTTGTAATCATACAAGCGTTCACTGCTCCTTTTTTCATTGTATTCATTGTCTGGGCGAATACAGAGCTCGATGATGCTCGTGCTCTACTTAAGCCCACGCTTTATTCCCTACTGTTTTCATTATGCATGCTTGCTGCACTTCTTTTAACAACGACACCTGATCGGCCACCCCGGTGGCGGACATTACTTTGCTATCTTGGATTCGCTGTCAGCATTGCTTGGATAAGTTCCATTGCCAACGAGGTTGTGGGAGTTTTGAAAACACTGGGAGTGATTTTGAACATGAGCGATGCCATCCTTGGTCTCACCATCTTTGCCGTGGGCAATTCCCTTGGAGACTTTGTAGCCGACATCACGGTAGCGCGACTCGGTTTCCCTGTGATGGCACTCTCTGCATGCTTTGGTGGTCCGATGCTCAACATTCTTCTGGGTATTGGTATCAGCGGGTGCTATCTTACCATCAAAGGTGGGCGACATCAACACGATAAACATCCCGACCGCCCTCTTCATTTCAAGCCGTATCACATCGACGTCAGCACTACCTTGGTAATATCCGGGGCGACGTTGTTATTCACCTTGGTCGGACTCCTGGTGGCAGTGCCGATGAGGAAATGGAAGATGGACAGGATGATTGGGTGGGGGTTGGTGGCTATTTGGTCTACCAGCACAGTGGTCAATGTAGTTATCGAGGTGGTTGGATTGGGAAGCAGTAGCTGAGGGCTTGTTGATAGGCGAGGCGTTCCCCTGTTCCCCTGTTCACCTTGGATGTACTGTATGTACTGTACTTGAATTGAAATATGCGAGACATGATAATTTGCGTTTGCTGCAGACCCACTGACCAACATGGCTATGCACATGGCACTGCACATGGCCCGTCTACTCCGCGTTTTGAATGGCCCATCAGCACCGTTCAGCGAGAGAAGGTAGGTTGTTCAGATAGCATTTTGTACATGTGTTCACCAAAATGCCTCTTGCACTTTTTCTTCTTCTGTGGGTCCACCGACGGGTGAAGCGATATGCAACAGCCTTCCCAAGACACGCCAACGCGGGCGGCTGCGGGATCGTCAGGAAACCTTGCAAAAAAGCCAGCGAGACTTGTACAATGGTAGCATTTCCAGGGCGAGCGGTCCTATGAATGTGAGCCATGCACGTGTCTCGAGGAAAAATCGCCAGCGGAAGATTGGGCGGAAGATTGGGCGGCAGGTTGGGCTGCATTGGCGTCGGCCATGTCGAGGCTCTTCGCTGTACATGCGTCTTGTATGGAGGCACGGAGGGTGGTGGAAGGGCACTGGGTGCAGTATTTTGTTGTTGGGCACATGTGTGTGTGAGCTAGGGCTTCTAAGCGAAGTCTTGTATCAATTGCACGACGACACGTAGTCGACGAACGGAAACCGTGGCGAGAATGAAGCTACTTTCAGCCGGTGCGATGACTCTTAAGGCCTAATAAATATGTAGGACGGGGAGTCGTTTATTTGCCTTTTTTTTTTTTAGCTCTCTAGTCTTGTATACACAGTACTACTACTGCTACTGCTACTGCTACTGCTACTGCTACTGCTACTGCTACTACTACTACTGCTACTGCTGCTACTACTACTACTACTACTACTACTATTACACCCTCTGCCCACTTTCTGCACCTACACAGTAGTCGCTCTTCTTGCTCACCAGCGTTCTTGACCTCGCGACTAGAATTCTGCTATATCCGCTAGTCCCAGCTCGGATTATGTTCTACTTTACAAACTTTGCAAACTTCGCAAACAATCCCCACCACTACGACCACATCCACCACATTCGAAGAGCTCGGCGTAGGCCCTGAAAGCCAAACGTTGCGTTGTGTTGCATTGCATTGCATTCCATCCCATTGCATTCCGTTGCATACCATACCGGGCATACCCCATCTCGTACAAATTACCAGGGACAACCCCATCATCATAATCGCCAGTCGTCATTGGCATTTGCCATTGCATAACCGAGTCAGGCTGCAGGAGCCCAACGCCCACAGTTGGTTCAACTTGGTTGCATCGCTCCACCTCCCTTTATTAAAATAATTACGACTCTTATCGATTGCCCATCGTCGGACCTACTAGGGCCAAGACGACGAACGACGAAGACTATTAGCGCGCGCACTTGATCCTCTCTCTCCCCACCTGCTTCAGGCCCTTTCCATCTAATAACACCATCCCCGAGTGGCTCGAGTGGCTCATCTTTCACCCAATCCACCCAAGACCAAGACCAGGACCAGGAGCTATCTTTGCTTTCGGCGTTTACATACCCCGGGCGCCGAATCAAAAGCACACTGTGCCCTGACCGCCGTTCAGTTCGCCAGTGCGCCAATTCCTCACACCTGACCTGACCTCACTTCACTTCACTTCACCTCGCCCCTCCCCATCCTCTTCAACGCGCTTGCTCGCTGCCCAAACTACCACTACCGCCGCATCGCATCGCATCGCATCGCATCGCTCCGCACCGCTCTGTTATTTGCGGCAGTCGTCTGTTTACAAACATCCGCTGCCCCTCTTAACATAATCACGGTTGCGCACACGTCAGCGTTGCAACCCCGCCGTCAACCATACAGACGCAGGTGTCGCTCGCTCTGCCAGGAGGACAGCAGGTCCGTTTTCATCACCTCGCCTTGGAATTCAAGGACTCCGCACTCGGCCTTTCTCTGGTAGAACGGGCTCGAGTACGGTAGTCCCTTCACAATCCATCTCCATGCCGTTAGTCATTGCTCTTCCTAATCGTCGCGCTGCTGTCTCACGGCGGTCGCTTTCGCGCCGCCCTGCCCATCATGTCTCAAGTCGCCCTGCCTCTTCTGCCACTACTTCCAATGCTACCTCTGCTGCTTCTTCCCCTCGCACTAGTGCCCGGTCCAGCGTTTCGATTACTCCCTCTACTGGTGAACAAGGCGAGACTAACGTCATGCTTTCTTTTAGGAGAAACATCACCGTCAACCATTCCACGGGCTTGGAACACCACTACTCCATTACCGACGAGGAAGATTCGTCTGGCGTCCAGGTCTCGTCCGGTAGCCAAGACGACGAGTACACCGAGTCCGAGGAAGAGGACGAGGAAGAGGAAGACGGGTGGGATTACATTGACGAAATCGAACCCTCCGACTCTGCCTCGCGTCCCCGCGTGAAGCACCACCCCGCCGCGCCCCCACCTCCACCGTCAGCTCCTCGGCCGCAGCCTGCCCGTCGCAAGTCGTCCCATCACGTTCCTCACGCTCCTCCTGTCCACGACGCCCCAACCCGACATCGGTCGCGGAGCAGAGGACACACACTGGAGCACGAACAGCGGCCACGGCGGAGAAGGCCTCAATCCGCCCACTCTGATGACCTGGACGACCACGACGATTATCCAGGCTACCCGCCTCGTGGCGCGCTCCCACCACACCATCCCAGTGCACAATGGTCTCACATCCCTCACCAACCTGCACCTAGTGGATATGCACCCAGTATGATGTCGGATCCACGGTACAACGCGTTCAATGGGGCTCAACCGCCTCCTCAGCCCCCAATGCCACCTCAAGCCAGTCAATTGGTCCCATTTGGGAGTCCTGACCCTTACGCATTCTCCCAGAACCCCTTCGCTCCCACAGGCCCAAATCCCTTTGCCTCTCCAGCTGTGGGTGGTGGTCCCAATGGATATTTCGATGGCCATGGTGCTCACGGTGCTCACGGTGCTCACGGTGCTCACGGTGGTGGTCATGGAGGTCACGGGGCTCAAGGTCACCGCGGCCGATCTCATCGCAACTCGATGCCAGCACCCCCACCGCAAGGGAGCGAGATGATGCCATATGGTTATCCTCCCGGTGGTATTTATCCCCCCAATGGCTACCCTCCTGGCTATTATCCACCGTACGGGTCTCCATACGGAATGCCTGGGATGCCGCCCATGTATCCTCCATACCATGGACAACCACACCACACACCACCTCCTGGACCCCCATCGAAGAAGGGAACGCCAGCACCACCTTCTGATCAAATAGCAACCCTACCCCCGCCCCCGCCTCCGCCCCCGCCGCCAGCTCCCATCATGGTGATGCCTTCGCCTCCACCGGTTGATAACGTAAAAGAAGAAAGCATGCTTGGGAAACTCGAGAAGCTATTGCTGGGCAAGCAAGAGGAGGACGAGAAGAAAGCCGAGGATGCCAAGTTTTCCCGACTTGAGTCGCTCCTCATCGCCCAACAAGAAGCCCGTATCCAGAAAGACGCCCAGAAGACAAAGGCTGCTGCCGAAGCTGCAGCTGCAGCGGCAGAAGCGAAGAAGAGGGGAGACGAGGACAAACTTGCGAAACTCGAGATGCTCATTCTAGCTCAGAAGGATGAGCAAATGAAACGAGAGGCTGCGGCGGAGGCTGCGCGAATGGCCGAGAAGGCGGAAGCCGACTCAAAAGCTGCCAAAGACGCGGCAGAGAAGAAAGCCGCGGCAGAGTCTGCAGCGTTGGTGCTCGAAGCGGCAAAGAAGGCCAAGGAGGATGCCGAGGCGTCAGCAGCCAAGGCGGCCGAGGAAATAAAGGCCGCTCACGAAAAGGCGGCCGAGGAAATAAAGGCCGCTTACGAAAAGGACTTGGCTGAGGCCAAAGCTGCTGCTGAAGAGCTTGAGAAAGCCAAGAAGGCTGCCGAGGAAGAAGCCGCCAAGTTGAAGCCTTCAGACGCGCCGAAGCCTCCGATTAAGTTCAAGGACGCAGTTGGCCGCAAATTCAGCTTCCCCTGGCACTTGTGTAAGACATGGAAGGTATGTGCTAACCCCGTGCAGTCCTGGGATTAAGTGGACGCTAACATTGTTACAGGGCATGGAGGAGTTGATCAAACAGGCGTTTCTTCACGTTGAAGTCATCGGCCCACACGTACACGATGGACACTACGATCTGGTCGGACCAGATGGTGAAATTATCCTCCCTCAGGTCTGGGAGACGATGGTTCAGCCTGACTGGGCCATCACAATGCATATGTGGCCCATGCCTGAGCCTCCGCCACCTCCTCCTCCGCCGCCGGAGCCGAAACCCGAGCCCATAGCACCACCTGAGTTCATCATGTACGATCACCGGCCTATTAAGAAGAAGGCTGGGAAATCATCAGGCAAGAAGCGCAGTGAGTCCCATCATCGCATGCTCCCGATGATGATGCCTCAAATGCCACCCCCTCCTCCACCTCCCCCACCCCCTCCGCCTCCACCCCAACACGAATTTGTGGACATGCCGCCACCGCCTCAGGTTGTCCAAGTAGGACCTGCGCCGGTACGGACGCATAGTTCTCGGCGGGAGAAGAAGCCTCAAACTTCGCTTCTCATGAGATGGGCGGCAGGGAGCGCTAAGCGTCCGGATCCTTTAAAAGGGCTAAAAAAACGTGAAGGCCACGGTAGCTCAACTACTGCTGCCAGCTGAGACGATTGCGTTGTTATGTAAGAGTATACTGACGAGACAGATGTAGTAGTGAACTGGCGACAATGTCACCAAGCGCTCGACCGGGAATGGTATTGAGATGCAAGAAGAACGTTTTAATTGAGTCACTAGGAGAGATGTCCGCGGTCGTTCAATATCGATATGCACGCTCTGATTTAACTGGACAGTTTTCTTTCATTCCTTCGCCTTTCCTTTGCTCGCTTCGGTGGCACTTTTGGTCCCAGCCGCTGGCACTTGTTGTTAGAATACCTTCGTTCGACGTTTGCGTTTTGGATTGCTTTCACGGGGGCATGGTTTTCTCCCACAAATCGTGGGTCTTTCATGCCTTAGGGGGTGGTTGTTTCGGGTGTTTTACTTTGTTCAATATGTATTTCTTTTCGGTTCATTCGGAGTTGTCCATCTGTCATTTTCTTCTTCTTCTTTACCATTGATTCCTTATTCTATGTCACCAGCAGTTTAGCCTTTGGGATATTTGCGAAGGATGGGGATCGTTCCATGTCCTTCATCTCAAGCCCATCAGGTGTCTGGTACCATCTATTCCTCCGAACACAAGACCGGAGGCGGCAGATGTTCAGGGAACCGAGAAAAAGTTCAGATACCATGGTCATTTGAGTGCCCCATTCGGATTTTTTTTGGATTGTATCGACTTTGTTTTGGGGCGTTGTTTTACGGTGTTTGTTGTGAATACACCTCTTTTCTTCTTGGAAGTGACGCGAGCAAGCATACATTTAGGACGAGAGAAGGTGGACAGCTAGGATTGAGATGAGAGATGCGAGACGAGTAACGAAGGTGGTCAGCGAATCGGTTGGATGCTGTTGGTTTTTGTGTTTTGGATTTGTGTCTCATTTCTACTTTTTTTTATTCTTATTCTCGAGGATACATTGTAACTTTGCAGAGTTAATTAAAAGAATTCGTACAACTTACGCACTCACTCACTTTACATGCCTTGTCGAGTCGTGCGCTGGTGGACCCTTTATATTATACAACAAGAACAACAACAGCGCGCCACCCAATGTCACTCGTGTTAGAAAATCCACATGGGCTTATTATACAATTACACACGCATGTGCACCATTCTTCGTATTGCCTTGCCCGTTTTCACATCAATGGGGTGGTGGGTGGGTGCATGCATGCATGCATGCATAATCACCAGTCGTTTCTTCTCTCGTCGCTAAACCTGTGACGATAGCCCGCCCTTGTTGTTTGTTGTTCGAGTGCCGCCCGCCAGCCCGCCAGCCCGCCAGCCCGCCGCCCAGCATCAAAGTCGATTGGGTTGGAAACGAACGAATTCGACGACTTTACATTCTCTTGGCTGGCGCTAGCGCTGGCGGCTCTCTCTCTCTCTCTCTCACACGACACGACAAGATACGACAAGACACGACAAGACTAAACAATGATTGGGATGAAAAGAAAGAAAGAAAAGAACGAGGAAAAAACAATGGAGGGAGGGAGGGAGCACATCCATCCATCCATCCAGACCTTTGAATTGACATTGCATGTTGCATTTTTTCTTTGCATTTTTCTTTCTTTATACATCTACTACTTACTTACAAGACAACTCCCCTTCCTCACTCCCTCCCTCCTATGCTAACCTTTTTTTTTAAAAGACTTTGTCATTGGAAAGACATATATATATACAGATACAACTGACAACGAATACCGTAACGCGTTCGTCACTCATTCCCTTGGATACCTTCTTTGCAAAAGAAG
>MU005774.1:408240-459383 GCA_010093715.1 Pleomassaria siparia CBS 279.74 | reverse complement strand
GTTGACTTACCACTTGGAATCGTCGATGAAGAAGGTCCTATTCTCCTTCATCGCCAATCCAAACGACATCCACAACCGGATCAATGTGTTACCAAAGCCAGCATCTTCCGTTTCCATGACGTACGTCAGAGTCCTGTCACAGAAGGGTTCACCAAGGCTCTGGCCCAAGTCCTCTACAAAGCCCTTGGGCTTGCCCTGGGCCTTGGATGGAGGAAGGAGTCCTTGCTCCTCGGCCTCCTGAACATCGATATAGTACTGATCTTGCTGATAGTAGGCCAGCATTCTCTTGGCCATGCTACTGGAGGCTTGGGCCTGTTCGCGTAGTGACTTGGACAGCTCCATAGACTGGGTGCATATCTCGCGGTATTGGGCAGGTTTCAAAGGGAAATCGTATGTCGCTGGGATAGAGACGGCCCATCTAGAGTTGCCCTTCACATCCTGGACCACGATGGCCGATGGCTCCTTGGGGAGATTGTTCCCCCCCACCATTTCCCACTCTTCCCCTCCATCCTCCTCATACGATGTGTCCAGCGGATGGTGTGTGTAGATTTGTCGTAGAATAAGCCATGCGAGCAAGATGATTACACAGAAGCCAATGAGCAGGCGCTTCAGTAACCGCGAGTGGTTCGAAGACGTCGGCTTCTTGCCGTGGCGCGGAATTAACGATGGTAGGCTCGGTGACACTGGTGGTGATGGCGAGAGCAGATTGCGGCGGGAGGCAACCGTGGGCGAGAGAAACGTGGCTGACGTTACGGACGGGCTAAGTTGTGAGTAAGCGGCCGAAGATATCGCCAGATTTGGGTTTCGTCTGGCGTGCATGGTCTTGGCTTTCTGTGTTGCGTTGATGAGCATGTCGATATCGCCGCAAGGCGCGTCTCTGCCGGCGGTTGTGTAGTCGACTCTCGATGACTATGCTCGGTGTCGACTGTTAACTATTGGCTGTTGACTGTTGATTGTTGACTGTTGACTACTGACTGTTGACTGTTGACTGTTGAATATTGATTGTTGACTGTTGACTGTTGACTGTTGACTGTTGACTGTTGAATGCGAGCCCAGTTTAACAGTTCCTCTGACGATGTCTCGCGCGGAATAATTGAGGCGTGTGGGACGGGACGAGACAGAACCTGACCCTGCAGGTTTAAGAAGCCCTTCAAAGAGGACGGACAGTAAAGAGAAGTATATAAGAAGAGAAAAGTAGAAAGTAGAAAGTAGAAAGAGGAAGAAGGAGAAGAAGAAGAAGAAGAAGAAGAAGAAGTAGAAGAAGTAGAAGAAGAAGAAGAAGAAGAAGAGGGGCCGGTCAGTCTCGAGGCCCGTCAGATTGGGCAGACTCTATGTCCTATGTCATTTGCGACGACGAGGCAAACGGAAGAATTGATGAACGAGGAAGGAGAAGGAAGCGCCCTGTGGGTGGGCATCGGGCCACTGATGGCAATATGGTTAGACACGTTAGTAGTTTCACACCAAGAAACAAACGGTGATCTCCATCCAGGGAGGAGGTGTCATTGCAAAGGGAGGGTGGTGGGGGTCCTTGGTTGCCCGCCCGCCGGACGAGTCTTTCCCAGGTTACATTAGAAGGGACGTGTTTCAGGATGAGACCGTGCAGTGTACACTATGCCTCAATCCAGCTAGCATCAACAGCGAAATTCCGTTCCCCGCTCGTGTTGCATATAATTACACTGTACATATGTACAGTACAGTACCAATGGGTACCTTTTTGTACGCAGAGGAGCAAATGTGGTACAAAGGTACTGATTGATTATGACGACACTATAAGGGAGCCATCACGTGTGTCCATGACCTCCTCTTACATATTAATAATTAACAAAGGGGAATGTGCTCAACAAAGGACATTACACAGAGTACGTCAGATCGCATGAGCCTTGTTCCGCATATATATGACATGTTTACAACGTGTATGCACATCTTGATTCATTTAGAGTGCCTATAGACAACAGCAATATGCACTCGTGCTACTAATAATACGCAAGCAGAGAACTATAGAATACATGTAAGGACATGAAATGGCAACCTTGCAGGAGAAACGGGGTATCAAATCGAAACTCCCGAAATCACAAAACCTCAACGCCATGGCCGTGAACCCCAGACCCAGGTCCATGGAATCCCTCGCAAACGGGATACAAAATTCCCATCCATACGTAGTCAATCCGGCAAACGCCTGCAAATAATAACACATATCCCACTGTCTCATCTCCTCGCATTACTTATCTGTGTGTCTGCCCTCGCTATTATTCGGGAGCGAGTTTCAGGCCTGCCCTTACATTCCAGCCATTTCGCTCCACGTCAATCCTTTTTGCCTGTTGTTGGAATTTCATCACGGCCCTTCATTGACAGGTCGCAAGCTGCTCCGTCGTGGCGCACCATTGGCGTCGACGCGTCCGGAGATCATTTCGTCCAGCATTCGCGTTACGTCGGCTAATTTCTCGTCCCTGCTCTCTCGCTCCGATTTCGAATTAGTCAGAAAGGCTTTGGGACTGATCGGTGACCCCTTTGTTTTCAAGCTGCCACCATTACCGTTGATCTCTCCGCGCTGGTGTGATTGGTTCGAAGCCCTCCGCGAACCCGGTGAACTATCGCTGCTGACCTCGTGTGCGTTGTCGCTCTTCTTACGAGCAGACGTGAGAGCCGCAATCATCTTCTCCTTGTCTTCCAATTGCGCTCGGAGATTGTGGATCTCGGCATCCTTTTCTGCAATCGTGGCAACCAGTCCGCCGTCTTCGCTGCTACCCCCTAGCTTGTGTGAAAGGCTCATCGAGACGCGCGAGTGGCTAGACCGTCGGGCGTGGAGTAACCGCTTCTCGAGCGTGCTAATGTAGCGATTCTTATCCGCAAGATCGGATTGCAGCGATCGTATCTGCGCGCCTTGGGATGCGCTGCCATCACCATTCTCGCCAATCGAGTCGTCCTCTTCAGATCCATCGTGCGGGACTCCCGGAGTTATATTGCGTCCGGGGGCTTCGAGGGTTGTATGGCTTGCTGACGATCGCGCAGACAGGGGTCGCAGGTCGCCACCATTGCTCAGAACGGAGCCCCGTTGGAGGCTCATGGCCGAGAATGAACGAGGTCCATTATTGACACCAAGTGATTTTGAGCTCAGAATCAGTCTGTTCAAATGCTCGATCCGCTCCTTGAGGGCAGTACGAGCCAGCTGCATTTCCAGCATCTGTTCTTCATGCCGATTCTTCTCCTCCAGTTCCCGAATCTTTTCTTCCTCTTCGTCCTTTTCCCTTTCCTTCTCTTCCTCCTTTGATTCCGGCTCCTTGGTGTCTTTCGTAGAGTCCTTGGCCTTGTTCTGCTCCTCGAGTTGTTTGCGTAGTTCTTGAATCTCAATGCGATAGCGGTCGAGTAGCGCCCGGCTCCCAGCGTCTCCACCTGCCCCGAGGGATTCATCTGCCTTCTTGGCATGACTGACGATGTTGTTCTTTGCACGTGATGCGAATTTCAATGTGTTCAGGGTTTCTACCGTGTGACTGGAAGCTGCGGCAATGCTACCACTAGAACCAATCTGAACGGTGCAGAGAATACTGACGAGCGAGTTTCCGGAAAGCGCACCTTGCAGCAGTCGGGTGAGCTTACTGTCTCTGTATGGCAAATGTTTGTCCTTGCTTGCTTTGTCTTTATCCGAGGTCGCCTTGTCACCGTCGCTAGAGATACGTGCAACAACGGTTCCGAGTGTCAGCAGACTTTTGTTGATGTGAGACCCTTCTGTCCGCCTCTCCTTGTTTTCAGCCGCTTTTTCGGAACCAGCCAGATCGATGAGACTGAGCGTGGAAACTCGAACACCTCCAGGTGTGATGGCCCCACGCTTATCTTTCAGGCCGTTTGGTCCAC
The DNA here is from genome assembly GCA_010093715.1 of Pleomassaria siparia CBS 279.74. Taxonomy (NCBI): domain Eukaryota; kingdom Fungi; phylum Ascomycota; class Dothideomycetes; order Pleosporales; family Pleomassariaceae; genus Pleomassaria; species Pleomassaria siparia. The sequence continues at coordinate 455,534 of MU005774.1, read as the reverse complement.
CGGGAACGCGTTCTCGACTTTCGACCACAATCTGCACGACGGCGTGACTTCGGGAGCTGCGAGCATTGAATTGAGTACCGGCCACGCGTCGTGCATTATCGCCGCGAGCGATGACTCTCAGGAGCTGTGTGGGACTTTGGACTATCTCTTCCTTCAAGGGCGTTGCGTACACGCCTCGCTTGCTATCTTCCCTGAGTTTGATCTCTTCTTGTGCGCCGGGCTGTCCGTTCATCGTTGTTATGGGCCCAGCGAGCAAATCATGGATCTTCTCGTTATAAATCTCGAGATAGCTCACTCTGAGAAGGAACTCCCGGTGGGGTGTCTCCCGAATGTACGAGAAGATGTCGGTGATGGCCAGTGGTATCACACCTGGGTTCGTGGCCGTGCCTTGCATGGAGAATGTCTTACCTGTCCCGGTCATGCCATACGCGAATACGGTGCCGTGGTAACCTTCCATGACCCGTCGAACCAGTCGCTTAGCGGCTGCATCATACACACGAGCATTGTTGTCTTGAGTGTCGAACACGTTGTCTAGATCATCTCATGTCAGCCGCAGCTCCTTGTGTTCGTCATGCGAGATGTTGTGCAGTGTTATTACCATAATAGAATTCTCCGCCTTCCCGTCCCTTGTATGCAAGCAGCGCGCGCTTGTTGTTGATCTCCCACTCTGCCTCCTGTTTGCTGTCTTTTGCTCCAACATCGGGCCGTACGCGCACACTGACTACCACGTTTCCTTTGCTGCCATCTTTGCCGTCTTTGCCGTCCTTGTGCATCGAGCTCCTGTCACCCGCAGTCGTGTTATCCGACCGGCCTCTGCTTTCGTCGTCGTCGATGTCGTCGATCGTGGTCGCGCTCGTGGCGTAGGAGCCCTGGGCGGAGGAAGTCCTGCTTTGTGGGGGTGAGGGAAGGCTAAGATGACCGGTATTGACAACTGACACTGACTCTCCACTGCCATTGAGGAAGCTCGGGGGCGTCAATGGCGATTTGGCTAGCAAGCCGCGGCCTCCAACGCTGGACACACGTGGTGCGGGCTTCTTGATGCTACCTTGCCTTGTGGTTGTACCCTTGGATGCCTCCACCGACCGACGATTCGGCGTGTCGCCGCTTGGAGTCGAACTTGACGACAAGGGACTGGGTGGATGACTCGACGTTCGTCCGCCATGTTTGGGGGGTTGCGGGAATGAGCCGATGCTGACCGTTTTCCGCAGTGTTCTGGCTGGTGGTGTAGAGCCGCTGGGGGCTTCGGTCGTGGTCACCGTGGGCAGGTTGGTGGCGGGGTTGGCGGGACCTTTGGGAGTCGGGCGATGAGACAATGCCGAAGACGAGGCGGCGCGATTGGCGGCAGTCGAGGGCGATGGAAGTAACGAAGAAGTTGTGCGCGTCGCGGGGCCAACGTTGGAAACGCGTGACTTCTTGGGGACTGGTAGCGACGGTAATGGGCCAGTGGGCGGAGCAATGGATGGGCGCGACGCGGCAGGCCGTGGGAGAGTGGCCATGGTGCTGTTGCGACGGGTAGCTTCTTGAAAAGCCGCTGGTCGGCAGTCTTGTGAGGGCTGCGATCTCAAGCCCTTATTCCTCGGAACCGGATCGCGGATGTATTCATATCCCCGCGCTCTGGTCGGCGTCGTCAACAGCACTCAAATAATAGCACTGGGGGGGCACTGGAGGCACTAGAGGGGGGGAGGGGGGGTGTAGGCCGGGGCCCGGGGCTTTCCAGAGACGTCTGAGACCGCAGAAGGCGGTTCCGAAGCGATCGTGGTCGTGTCGGACGGTCGGACGAGGTGGGACCTCTCGGCGGGCTGCAGATGCAGAGAAGTACCAGGGTTCCAGCGCACGTACACGTGGGTGAGTGATGGCAAAAAGGGATCGTGGATGGTGGACTGGCAGTGAATGTTGTGAGGAAAGGAAAAAAAACAGTTTTGGATGTGCAGCAGTAGTGCAGTAGTTAGTGGTGGACGACTGATCGAGGCGGGAGGTAATTAGGTAGTGGCCGGAGCTCGGTAGAGTGACAAGGCAAGGACGTGCCGGGGTATGGTGTGTATGTGTGTGTTTGTGCGTGTGCGTGTGCGTGTGTGTATGTGTGTGTGTGTGTGTGTGTGTGTGTGTGTGTGTGTGTGTCTGTGTGTGTGTGTGTCTGTCTGTGTATGTGTGTCTGTGTCTGTGTGTGTGTATGTGTGTGCCTGTGTGTCTGTGTGTAGGTGTGTGTGGCGTGGCGTGGCGTGGCGGGTGAGCAATCCGTGCTGTGCAGCTCGATAAACGAAGAAGAAAGAAAAAAGGCGGGACTCGGACGGGTTGTGTGAAAGAGGGAGGGGGATCAAGAGAGGTCGTGCACGGGAAAGGGAGCTATCATTGAATAATAGAGAAAAATATCGCAGTGGAGAGAGAGAAAGAGAGAGCACCGAGAGCACTGAGAGCACTGTGAACACTGTGAACACTGTGAGCTCGAATCACGAATCACTAGTGCAAGAATAGGGGCATGCACGCGGGGTGAAAGAGGTCGCAGCTCGCAGCCTTAATAATTGGTTCTTGCAAGCCTTCTGGCCTGTTAGCCTGCTTAGCCTGCTTAGCCTGCTTAGCCTGCTTAGCCTGCTTAAGCCTGCTACGATAGATACCTTGTATAATACTGTAGCACCCCCCTCCCCCCGACGACGCTCTCGTTGTTTGGGCTTCTGTGAATGAGTTGCATATCCCGCTGTGCATCTTTGCAGATCACTGCGTCCAATCAACCCGGCCATCATCATCAGAAAGAAAGAAAAAAAGGAGACCCTCTACGCGCTTCTTCCCCAATGCAGCCATCTCATCTTCCGTCTAATAGGTACATAGCTAGTAATTAACATATTAGTTGCCCACCTCCCTAGCATTCGTCGTTTTCCTGTCACTACAAAAGCTACAACCAACCCGCTGTCTTTGTATCCCTCGACAATAACATTCGTATCCTCGACAATATCCCTCTCACACCTACCACCTCATATATAATGTATAATATCAAAGGACGAGTACCATGCCATGCCCGCACCGCACGTGTGAGACCGACAAGTTGACATTTCAGGGCCCCGAGAAGACGCCTTACCACTTACTGTACCTTTGGCCTTGGCGTCAACACAACGCTCAAGCCATTGGCCCCCCGTCAACGCTCCCGCTCATCTCTCTCTCTCTTTCTCTCGCACCTTGCACCCTCTCGTGACAGGCCCCACGTCCCCATTTGGAATAAGAAAGCAAATGTCTGCCGGTTGAGAACCTTCATCCATGTGTACTGATATCCCGGCATATACACACCTGAACCACATGCACATCACGATACGCACTAAGGGTAAAACTCCTCATAAACTCTACAAATAAAAGGACCTTGTTCCTCTCCCGAAAGACAGTTACATATAACCACCCGACAGCTAAACTCTGGGTTGTGGCATCTCAAGTCAGCCCGTTTCCCCAGCCCGTTGCCTCTAGCACCTGATTGGGCCCAGTCTGAACGTCGTCCAACAGAATGGTTTGACCCTACTGTACTCCATCTTACAACCGTGCACCAGTGGCACATCCGAGAAGAACGCCCTTTGTGCAGCAGGACACTAAGTATTAGTACATGGCCTTTTTTGCCTACAAACTTCAAAGTATGTAGTAAACTTCTATCCCTTGGCCTCTACCAATCATGCTCTTCTTATTAGTGCTTTGTCCTACGTAATTGTCATACCTGTCACCAGGAAGGTGCTCCTGCAGTCTGTGATCAAGGTACCCTTTGTAATAATTTCAACATCGCGGATTCGCTCTTTGCTGAACGCGACGTCGTCGATCCACTTTCTGGGCGGAGTCGGGTCAGGATATCCATTGACTTACGTGGGCGGCGAGTTGCGCATAAGAAACCTTTCTCAAACCGGTGACAGCTGCACCGCACATTTCGCCTTTCTTGCCTCATACGAGTCAAGTCAAGTATCGCTCCGACTCAGAGTGTTCCCCAACCAAAATAATTCTTGCCCGCCCATGTAACGAGTGCCCATTGCACAGTCCAAAGTCCGAGATCAATAGCCAGTTCAACGGCTCCACAAAGAGCTACTCGGCACAGCAGCAGACCAACGGGCCGACCAATGGACCATCCATTCAGGCCGTGTAGACTAGGTAGCGGTGCGAGGATCCGAAGCGAACCGACGCCATCTGGGTTACTAGCAACAAAGTGGGCGGCAACTAGACGGAGTGACACCAGTCTAAGCGGCATCGTAACCCATCCGACTATCTGTGACTTGACATATACACCTAATTCCTGAGAAGGCAAGAGAGATAACTGTGTCACACGGTGGTACGGTGCTAACTCTGCATCATACACTGGTATTGGCGATGAAGTGTTACCCCCATTCGGGCTCGCGGGGCCGGTCCCAGAGACATCAGTATGCGCGACAAGAGCGTGAGGTGGTAGACGCACTTCCATTTCTACTATTCCCTCTCGAGATGTGATGCGAATTCTGGGGTCGCTGTCATCCTGACTGGCTTCGGATACCGTTGACGATGGTGGGGCTCCGACTTCACTAGAGGAATTGACTTGCGGGGTGACGTCGGAAACGCTATACGGGTGAACTGGGGGCAGTTGTAAACGTCCGGCGTTGGTAACTTGTCGCCCACCACCCTCCAGCATTTGGGGCTCCCCAGCCTCAGCTGTTTGCAGGGGCTCAAGATTTTGTCCATACGTAGCCACCGAAGACGAGGCTATGATACCCCAGCCGAGCGTGGCCATGATATTTTGGATTGCCGTTCGAATCACGTGAGGTGACTTCCCACGCGCCCCATGAAGCTGGTCCGATCGCTGCTTCACACTGTGGTCGGTGGCGAAATCCGGATTGTCAGGATGAATGATGCTTGTTTCGAGTGCCTCAACCGTCACAGAGCCTATCCAATGTGCCAGAAAGCGCTCCAGAACGATCAAGACCAGTGGCGAGGTTAGCGCAGTTATGATTCCTACCTTGGTTCCCATAATGACCTTACCCATAATGGAAGTGGACGAAGCTGCAGACATTATGGGATGCAATGAGATTGGCCTCATGGGGGACCACCTGGAGAAAGGAATGAATGCTTTCCAGTGAGGTAAATGGTTGGCTGGAACCAGGCCCAGTTGCTGCAGCTTGACACGGTATGTAATAGGATAGATCGCAAGCTCAACAAAGAAGCGGAAGCTTTGAAGAATCAGCGAGTGAAGGTTAGATCCTGGTCACTGCACTCACCAAGTACGGATTTGATTCCTCCACCGCCGCACTCGCAATTTTGTCCGACGCGTAGCGAGCAGCCGATCAAGCCCTCGTAATTCATAATTTGCGTAGTTGATTGTTGACGATATGAGAATGGACAGACAGTCCGAGGCATATCCGGCGTATAGTAGGCTTCCGCCTTGCCATTCGTACTTGACAATCTGGGAAAGGGGGATCGCGTCACGTATTCGAAAGGTCTTTGTAGTATGTGAGCAAAGATAACCACAAACTATAGTATATACGGACCAATATACGATCTCTGAGCGAACCAATCCACCATGTGCAAACGTTCCGCGTCAAAATAGATGTGAGCGTAATCACATTGCCTACAGCAACCTCATTGCTAAGCTGCTCTCGCCGCTCCTCGTAAGAACCAGGCAGGTCTTCAGAAGGCGACCTGCGTCTTTGCACTACCCCTATAGACGAAAGAACATCATTCTGTGCTTCTCTGAACCTCCGTCCATGCTCATACGCCCGGGGGTTAATGGGATTGCCGCGCTCATCGTACAGCTGGATGTACTTGTTGATATCAGACTCCCGCGCAGCTGGTGAGATTTCCTGGCGGGCAGACTCCAGCTGCAGGTATTCTAAAGACGAACTGGCAGTAGTCTGGCTTGGTTCGAAGGCTGAGCGACCCTACTACATGTGTCAGTTCGGCTTCCATCTGAACGGGAATGCGATGAATTGTATTACCAGAGCTATCTTGGTCAAGTAGGCTTGGCGGCCCATCACCTTCCAACTGTGATCTACACTTGTAGATGGATACACAGATTAGAGAGCATGCGGATCACCACATTGATGTTGAATGGATGAATGGATGAATGGATGAATGGATTAATATCGGTGCTAGCTCCGGCCCCGAACTCGAACTACGCGCCTTATCGATAAGCTTAGGGCTGTCGGCTCCAGCAAAATTTCGGAGATGCCAAAATGTGGAATTGACACTTATCAATCACAACGACACATGGACAGGCGCGCATTCTCTTAATCGACAACATGGCCCAGCGATCAGCGGTGAAGACTACCTATGTGGTCGGTCGAACTCTTCAACCTATCTACTCTGGCGGAAGCGTAGCTTTGAGCGCCGATGGCCGTGTCCTGGCTGCATGCTTGGGCGAAGATGCGCTGCTCACCGACCTCACAACTGGAAAAGAGCTGGCGAGGATCGAGGGCGTGAGATTTCCTGGTGTCTACGATCAAAATGTACGCTAACACGACATAGGACGGGGAGGTCATTACTGCGCTTGCCCGTACGAACTTTCATCTCCATCTGGACTTCAATTGCTAATGCGCGCAGTGACGCCTTCCGCCTCGCACCTTATAGTGTGCTCGCGATCACTTTCCATGCGGATCTACTCACTCCTACCCTCCGAAGATGACACACTTGAATGCGAGCAGCTCCGTTCGCTGAAGCCGCACACATCCCCGGTCGTAACACTTCAGGTGGACAGTACAGGCACGCTTCTCGCTACTGGTGGGGCCGACGGAATTGTCAAGGTGTGGGATATTCGTGGCGGATATATTACACATACATTCCACGGCCACGGTGGGGTCGTGTCTGCGCTCCATTTCTTCCAGGTCGAAGTACCAAAAGAGGATGATACTGCACAGGGCAAGAAGAGGAAAAGAAAGTCTAAACAAGAGGAGGCAGACGTTGCAAATGGCGAAGGTTCAGTGGAATACAGACTCGCATGCGGTGCCGAGGATGGCAAAATTCGGATATGGAACCTGCATAAGAAGAACAGCTCGGTGGTTTTGGATTCGCACGTCTCCGTGGTGCGATCGCTGCAGTTTTCCTCTCAGCATAACATCCTGATATCCGGAAGCAGAGACAAAACAGTGATAATGTGGGACGCCCGAACGTGGAAAATCAAGCGGACAATCGCTGCATTAGAAGGAATTGAAAGTGTGGGGTTTGTTTGTGGAGGTCAAATTATCTTCTCTGGAGGCGAAAATGGCCGGATACGCCTCTGGACGGCGGAAAACGGGACCGAATTGACGCCAGAACAAGAGGCTGGGAACGAAACCGATGCCATTGTAGACATCCTACATCATGCATCTTTGCCCTACTTGATCTCGGTCCAAGCTGATCAGGTCTTGAACTTCCATTCTCTTCAGTCGTTGGATTCCACAGTTGTGCAGGACACTATTCAACCGTTACCCATCTTCAGACGGGTATCTGGCACGCACGACGAAGTAATCGACTTGACATATGTTGGCTCGGACAAGTCTCTTTTAGCATTAAACACCAACTCGGAAGATATTCGAATCGTGACCTTGAAGTCTTCGGATTCGAATGACGAGAAGGACGCCATCGGGGGAAAGTACTTCGGCGCAGACGTTGCATTTCTGAGCGGGCACGAAGATATCGTCATCTGCATGGATGTGGATTGGTCCGGTCACTGGCTCGCAACAGGTGCCAAAGATAATACAGCTCGACTATGGCGGCTAGATCCCCAGAACGACTCATTCGGATGCTTTGCTGTTCTCACTGGCCATGCCGAGTCTCTAGGCGCTATAGCACTACCGCACACGCCACCTCCAACGACATCACCAGCTTTTACAGATCCTCTCTCGCATCCACCCGATTACCTCGTCACTGGATCTCAAGACAGGACCGTGAAGAGATGGGACATCAGCAAGGATGGGAAGCGAGGATTGCGAGCGAAGTACACCCGGAAGGCCCACGATAAGGACATCAATGCTATTGACATCGACCCCACGGCCACCTTGTTCGCTTCAGCCTCACAGGACCGCACTGTCAAAATCTACTCCGCCGCCGAAGGTGAGGCCATAGGGGTTCTCCGAGGTCACCGACGTGGTGTGTGGACTGTGAAGTTTGCTCCCAAGGACTCACAACTCCCCGGCTCCAGTAGTAAAGGGCTTGTAGCAACAGGAAGTGGAGATAAGACAGTGAAAATATGGAGTCTCTCCGACTACAGCTGCCTACTGACCCTCGAAGGACACTCCAACAGCGTGTTGAAACTTGCATGGATACCGTACCGGCCCATCGATACTCGTGACAAACGAGGGGCGCAATTGGCCTCAGCTGCCGGCGATGGTTTGGTCAAGGTGTGGGACACTAGCAGCGGAGAAGCGATGACCACATTAGACAACCACACCGATCGAGTTTGGGCTTTAGCTGCGCATCCAACATCGGGCACTTTGGTATCCGGGGGAGCCGACAGCGTGGTCACATTCTGGGACGACACGACGAGCTCAACATTGGAAGCAGCTACGGTCGCAGAAACAGAGCGCGTAGAGCTGGAGCAAAAACTTCAAAACTACACATACTCTGGTAACTACCGAGAAGCCATCACGCTTGCCCTCCAAATGGATCAGCCAGGACGACTTTTTGCTCTGTTCAAGTCCGTCGTAGAAACAGAAGCACCAGAGGAAGGAAGCCTGTCCGGGTTGACTGCTGTCGACGATGTGCTCGGTCACTTGGGAGATGAACAGCTTTACACACTTCTGCTACGGTTGAGAGACTGGAACACGAATGTACGGTCTGCGCCAATTGCGCAAAAGATACTCTGGACGGTCGTTAAATCGTATCCGGCATCCCGTCTTGCCAGCCTGAAACCAGCTGGCAAAGTAGGAGCAAAGGGGAGTCTCAAAGACGTTCTGGATGCGGTCAAGGCATATTCAGAGAGACATTATCGTCGTGTGGAAGAGCTCGTGGATGAGAGTTATCTGTTAGACTTCACACTGCAGGAGATGGACGAAGTTGCGGATGTGAAGTCTATCACCAATGGGACATCGAGGCTAGGTCTCAACCAAGACGTTGTAATGGTAGAGTAGAATAAGGGTTTGAACACCCAGTCGTAGGTTTGTCGTCTTGTCTATTGTTTTGTCTTTATCGGCATCGATGCTGGAGACTGGTAGAAATCAAAACTTATATACCCCTTCTTGTTCATCATCACAGACAAATGACCTCCTCGTGACTCCAACCCCCTTCCCCACCAAAGGTTTACTGATGCTGGTCTCAAGCCTCCTCTTCCCTGGATTTTAAGTCGAGCACACATAGAAGAACTTCGCTCTCTCCATTCCTCTTTCATCCCCCCAGACCTTGATCAGGACTTACGAGATTTCCCCCGATGCCGCGCAGACCGAACGGAGAAGTTTCGAGGACGGCGATCCGAAAAGGGGAGTCAGTGAAGCAAAACTTTGCCTCTGGCATTTGTCTTTTGATCCCACCAAAACCCTCTTCGAAAAACCTTTGCAAAACTAAATGGACTCGTTCGCGAATAGCTGCTCTGGATCATGCATTTTCTTTTCTTTTCTTTTTTCTTTCTTTTTTTTTGTTGGGAAGAAGGAGAGAGAGAGAGAGACGAATAGAAGAGGAGTGACAACAGAGCAAGAGACATTAGATTACCAAACGCGTTTCCGATTAGTACTCACTCACCGTATTGTCAATCACAAGTCTAGTCGCTAAGCGAAGCTATTCGTCAAACTCGTGAGTTAATCCTGCTTCTTCTCCTTCTTCTTGTGGGGGACAAGATATACGCCAAAACCCTGCAGAATCACCATGCATAGTCGCGAAGGATGGGTTAATGTTAAACTGAATAATTGGAGTAATCAGTTCTAGTAATTGGTTCTAATAATTGGTTCTAGAAAAACCCGTCAAGGGGGTTTGAGACGTTATGTGTTTTGCAGTACATTCGTCATACATGATCCATGTGTGTGTGTGTGTGCTGTTTTAGCTAAGCTGTATATATACGCGTCAAAAGTAGTCCGAGACATTTTGCCGGTTACTCGTATATCCTTGCGATACCTTTTACTCTGAGATGTACCCTGTCTCTATTAGGGGCCTAGGATTATTGTGTGGGTATGATTCAGTGCTACGTACAGTACTACTTCACACTCTTGCTTTGGTGTTACACCCTTGACCTAGAGGCAAAAAGATGCATGTTTGTTGTTAATATTGGAACTTGTGGCATTGCCCATTGAAAATTTTGATACTGAAGAAACGGAGTGTGCACAACGCTGATAGTTCATGTCGTACTACTATAGCAAAAAGAATAAGGAAATAGAGATACATTATCATAAGACATAATCGTTATCGCATTCGTTATTCATTCTCATTACTCGTAGCAAGTCATAAACCATGGCCATAGAAAACCCAGAGTCCTCTTCCCCGGAAAGGACACTTCGTCCGCTCAAACAAAATCGAAACAAACAATTTGGTATGTTCTGTCAGTGGAGGTATCTTGGAAGAGAGAAGATGAGATATTGAAAGAGGGAGAAATTTGAGCCCAAAATGCAGCGATGTGCTGCTGTGTAGGAAAACTAGCCTACTACTCTACTCAGCAACTGGAGTGTCCGCACGGGTTTGATGCGATAGGGCAATAGGAGTAAGACCGAGTATCTTCATGCCATTCTCCAGTACGGTTCTTGTGGCCTCGTACAGTGCTGCCTGGGCTGGTGTGATTTTCGTTGCTTGTATCTCGACTTCTACAACCTCGTCTGACTGTCCGTCTTCTGCCGTGAGGTCTCCAACCGTATCTTCAACTGCTGCTGCTTGCTTTTGATTGTCGCCTTTCTGTTTGGATTCCTCAGCACCTTCATTGTCCTCGTCATCATCCTCGTCGTCGAAACAATATGACAAGTGCTCAACAACACTGGCGAGATACGTGGTAATAGGAGTCGACTCAAGTTTCTCAAAGGCAGCTTGTGTGACGTCGGGGTACTGACCCAGAACCAGGAGAAGACTGGTCTGTTCCTCATCGTCAAGTAATCCGTATTCTTCAGAACCAAGATCCTCAGCGATGGATTCCCCTTGTAAGATTGAGCATAGTCGGGCGTACCAGTATTGCAGATCAGGACCTGTCCCGGGCTTGAATGTGGCCATCGCATCAAGGTCGAAGACGTGATTGCCTGTTTGTTTAGTCGAGAGCTCCTGCATAAGAAGCCCAGTGATACCCACCACCTTGGCAGTATCCTCCGGGTTCCCGAGTAAATCAGCTCTGGTTTCATCGGCCTTCAAAGCTCCCGACATTGATTTCTCAATCTGATCGAGAATCTCGTGAGGTTGGTGTCCATGTCCTCCTAGCTTATCGGACATTTGCGATTTGTCGTTGAACTGCACATGATGCAGCTTTCCCTTGAGCTCAGCTCCATACAAATCCTCGAGAATCATGATGAGCTTGGAGAAGTGCTCGTTACGATCGGCTGCAACGAAAATCATCTTGTCGAATGCATGTTTTCGCCATCGTTCTAGCACGGCAGCGAGATATCGGAGGAGATATGTACTGGTTCCTGCACGGTTTCGGATGACTGCTGTTCCTGCTCTCGCACCTAACTTTTGCATATGAACGATCCATGCACCTCCACTTTCCTCGCAGAGTTCTTTGTCCTTCAAGAGTTGCTCAATCTCAGCCATCGTTTCTTGTTTGACTTGGGACTCTCCCGAGTTCTCGTCAAACGTGATTCCCATTCTAGCGTATAATTTGGTATAGTTGTCAATGTTGACATCGCGAATACGCTTGTAAAGAGTGAGGGCGGTGTCATCGCCATCCTCCATTCTTTTGAAGAACTCGTTTCGCTCAGCAAATAGCCCTTTGCTTTCGATCTCGGCTGTGTCGTCAACTTCCTCCTTTGCCTTTTTCTTCGCTTCATCACGAGCCTTTTTGCTTGCCACTTGCTCTGGCAAGAAAATCTCCTGGATTTTGTGATAGACATCGAGGAGGTGCGTTGTCGGGTCCGCTTGGAACGCTTCTTCTGATCCGAATTTCTCCCAACCAACACCCAGCAGTGCCATGTCTTTGCCCCAATCCCCAAAGTAGTTGAGTCTTGTGACGTCCCATCCCATGTGCTCATGGAGAGTGCTCACGAATGACCCAATGATAGTGCTCCTTAGATGCTTTCCCTCAAAGTCACTAGCAATGTTAGGGGACGAGAACTCGACTAGCAGCCTCTGGCGACCTTCTGCGGGGTTGGCTGCATTCTTGAGTCCAAGTGTTGAGTCCCCACCATATGATTCTTTTCGATCATAGATGTAAGGAAGTAGGAGTCGTGGCAGTGTTTGTGGCGTGACGCAAATGCGAAGATGGATGCCATCAGCCCATGGAAGACCGAAGAGTGGACAGTGGGGGAACTGGAGCAATCTCATTAGATAAGTATAACGAGGTAAAAACAAAATCAAGCAATGTGTTGCGAACCTTCTTGATCAAATCGTTCGCGAGTTCTCCGAACTTGGCGCCAGGATAGAGCTTAGGTAGAACGACTGTGATGTCTCCATGTAAAGGATCATTCGATAAGGATGTAGAATTGTACGCTGCTGTGCGGTCGGCATCGACGAGGCTAGACAGAATATCTGCGAGATAGGCGCGGACCAAGTCGAGAGGTCTGTTCAGCACATCGGACGCGGCAAATTGTGGGATGGGGATGCTGAGCTCCAACTTCTCCAGAGCTGTTTCCAGTTCCGGTATGGTAAGTGTCGTCATGTCCTCGGATAACTTTGGTCTGAGTCTGAAGCCTCGAAAGCACAAGATGACTGCAGACCGTCAACTGACTCAGTGCTTGATTGGAGAAAGTTATTCGGGCGCATCAAAGAGTCATATGACGCGGGTAGTTGGGCGTAATTACAGTCTAAATAATTACATATCTGCTGCTCCAGAGTGACCAACCTATTATTGTATGCACAAAATCCAGCCTCACTCCAGATTATGAGGGCCATGCTGATCAGGCTGACCGACCTCGTGTCTGGCTCGGATTGGCTGCATCTTGCAGATGCGTCACCTCTCTGCGAGTACGTAGGAATGCCATCCACACTAAAACATACGTCTGGCTGTTAGACAGATCATCGGACGACTCGAAGGTTTGGCTTTCGGTGCCCGGGTTGATTTTGTGCACATCTGCCGAAATTAGGAGCTTTGCCGATGGGCCATGGCACCACCTACATGTATGCCAAACAAAACAGAGGAGACAGTAAGTCATACGATCAGAGTTCTGTTAACTTTATAAGAGACAAAACCTAATGAAGCTGAAAAGCCCAAAGAAACTCTATTCGGCTATAAATATAATGACGCTCTGAGATAATCTGGCAAGGACAACGACCTCTCATGACTGATGATGACGAGCATGCTGTTCTCTGAGCGTGTAACGGGTCTAAGCAATATTCATGAAAAATCAGGTATCTTCTTAGTCGGCAGAACTATCTAACAACAGTAAAAAGGCATTGCAGACGTGATCACATATATCGTAACATGTCGTCCTCATCCCCGTCCCAGCGTGAAAGAAATTCCGAGAAACAATAACCTTAAACCAGACAGAAGACATATTCCTAGGGAGGGGGAGGAAGAATGAGAGCCGGTTAAAAGTATGGTAGGACTGTGCGTGTGTAGAAAAGCAAGATTGGGAAGTCATGGAATAAGGAATTGGAAATGAGGAAATTAACATGGAAAGAAAGCCAGTATTGGCCATGTTTGACTAAAGCGGAAGCTGGTCCGAGTCTGTACCGTCTGCAGCAAGTTAGAATCAGGTTTCAAATCTAGGACTAAGCGATAACTTGCCGTCTTGGGTTTTTGCTGTCCTCAGATTTCTCATTTTCAGTACCAGTTTACTCGCCCACGCTTGTTCCCGGGCCACACCATTAAGGTATGCAGCTCCACACAGAACAAGAATCGAAACAATACTGGAGAAAGCAAGGTTTCTCGGAGTTCTTTCGAATTGGAGCGTCTCTTGTTGAGTTGAGAAGATGGCCACAGCAATTGCAATGGACGAGACGATCATATTCATCTGGGAATATCAGCACCTGTCAAAAGTATACTTGTGTCTTAGGACGGAGGCTCACAGAGAGAGCCACCTGAGATATCCGATGACTCTCAGTCGCCACTCCACTCGTCTTGCGGCTGATATCAAGTCCTTCTTGGTTCAATTTGATAGTCCTTTGGTTTTGTTCTTGGCCAAAGCGAATTTGTTGGTGATTTTCACTATTCACCTGGTAGCTTTCCAGGCCCATGCGAAGTTTAAGCTTTGTTAAATCAGTACGTGGATATGAGATTAATAAGAAGTATACGAACCATTTTGCGTTTGTTTTCTATGCGCCACTCATCCAGATAAAAGACTGTTTGCTCAATTTCTTTCAAGCTCTCAAAGCTTTCTCGGATAGCGCACAGCGATGTTGTGATACGTGGCTTCGAAAGAAGATCCGAAAAGTAACATATATCACCTCTTGGGGCATCAAATCTATCCCAAGCTTTGATGCTCTGAGAGAGACGTCGTCGGATGTGTTTCAAAAGATCACCGGTTTGAACGATCCACTCAAGTTCTTCCTTGAAGCCTCTAAATTGATCGTGTCGAGCGTGGTGGATCGAAGCTACGGAATGACTTTTAGTCTAGGGGAAAATTAGCTCTGCAGGTATACTGTAAAGAGACAGGTATTTAGGTGGTTCAGCAACTCGTGGTTTAGACAGTAATCAGTCAATCAACCTGATCATATAGACCGTGCTGTATCTATTGAAGACTAGTTCACTTGGCCCACGGGTGGCAGGCAACACTCCAAACTGTTCAAATGCTGCTGCGGGTCACCAAATCCGAGAAAAAAAGGCCTGACATACGTAATTCTCAACGCTGGTCTTCACGTTCTGTACGAGATGCCTCCATTCTCTGAGAACCTGTTTCATTCGAGTATCGACATTGCGTAGAAAGTATTCCCTTGGATCCCATATTGGCTTGTCTGCAAAGATCGTCACACCGTCGCTATCAGCAGCGATTGGATCATGCGGCTCCAGACCTGGCGCATCTTCGTCATCGGTGTTTTCATCATTTTCATCATCATCTTCATCTTCATCTTTCTGTCCGGCAAGTTCATCTCTGAATTTTGTGTCAACAAAAGCATAGCAGTTCCATCTGGTATGATCAATACCGCACACTGCCAAACAGATGTGGGCATCCTGGGTAGCCAGTGTTGTTTGTCCTGCTTTTTTCGTCGATTGGCCACGAAGGAAAGACAAATCCCTCCAGTTTATTCGAAACTTATCGCTGGTTCCTGGTACAAAATGGGAACTGAGGGGTGTACTCAACTCTCTCAGGACTGAATATGGGAGATGAAACTCCAAGCGAAAAATAGGGTAACCAAGATTCTAAAACAGGCATCAGTATGTGCGTCAAACAGCTAATAGATATATGTGCATGCTGGTGTCATGACATGTTAGTGAGATGCATACTGGAAGCTTTACTCTGATTGTTGTTTGAAGCGCAATGTGTTTCCATATTGCATCCCGTAGCGTCTCAACCAGATGAAAAGGCGCGGTCTCTGCTAGTGCCTCAATATCTTTAGGGCACATATCAGGAATATATCTGTGAATCTGTCAGATAAAAAAAGCTTGTGAGAGAAATGAAACGGTACAAAGAAGCCTTTCATAGTACCATTGGTTTCTTCTTTTGGTATAATTGGCCAAGATCCCTGAGGGACGGATCCCATATTTTCAATCATGTAAAGCGTTGAATCAATCAAATTGGAAGAAGTGAGAAAAGTTACTGTGTAACTTACAAGAGTCGACGGTCTGCATCAGGGACGCCGGGTAATCCGGAGCGCTGTTTATCTTAGTAACCCTTGTTTTCGTACCTCCGCTCGTCCAACATACCTGGCAAGAAAGTAGCGTGTGGAGTTGATCTGATGTCAGCCAGCGATCATGGTCTCTGAATCGTTCAGGGGAATGCTGGCAGTCGTTGAGCCATATCCTCGGTTTTTTCGTCTGTGGTGAATTGGAAGCAGCATCCAGGCAAAACGTCTTCACTTCTTGGGTCCTGCAGGAAGGTACTCCCCCTTCATACTCCACCAAAAACGTGTCCAAAGTACCTCCGACTTTCGGAAGATTTGTCAAGGATTTGACATAAGAATAGTCTCCATCGAATTTCCGTCGGGTTGAGAAGGTTTTTGGCCATTCTTTATAATGATTGTCCAAGGTGGGTTCCGTTCCGCAGGTACTCATCGCCGGCCGAAGCTTCCAGGGACTTTGATCTAAGTTGAAAAGAATTAAAAGGATCCTGGTTGAACTCTCGGAAAATTCGTACCAAAGGGCTTCTCAGATTCTGGCATCGGAAAATAGTCCACGGCTTTAGATTAGTTGCTTATCTATCCTTCGGTAGAGGTTCTCCTATTGGAGGGTCAGTCCGAACATCGATTGTCCTGCCATAACTCTTACTTTTGAAATTTATAGCAATGGGCGACAGCTTCACTCGATATGTGAGTAGTTTCATGCTCGTCACCTAACCCTAGATGTCTGTTCGATTAGGCGAATCGTCCGTAGAAGAATTGTACAGTGAACTTGGGAGGCAGTCAAGAATATTCGAGACTAGATTTGGCAAGGTATGCTGCAGGAAAGAGGCAAACTTATAACTAGAAAGATGTTCGGAGCGTCAGTGTCCACGATGTAATGCATCCCGGGCCTTTATCGCTCATCTTCGAACTCGTCCTTCGCTAACCTCCGGCAGTAGCCTTTTTGTTACACGGAGAGATCGTTTTGCCTTGTATACAGACCGAAACCGCAGTCCTCCTTGACACGTTGAAGTCTCTGTATCGACAAGTCATCTGTCACGAGAGCAAGAGTGAACGGTCATCGGGCACCCTCAAGGAGGCCAAGGAGGCGGTGTTAACTTCTACCCCATTGCTGACTTCTTAGCTGTGTCAAAATACGATACGAGGGCACTTGAATCGTCTTCATTTGCTGAAATCCGAACTGCGAAGACTCACAACCAAGTTTCCAACATCCACGCAGACATCTGGAATGTGAGGCGAACCTCAAAATTCAGCCTTGTCTATACTTTAGGCACTCATGCGTTATGTATGCCTGCATGAAGGACCAACAACGCATCGTATGAGAGTAGAGGGTACGCGGTAGACGAATCGGCACAGTACACTGTAGCTACTGTATTCCTTCTTTCGATCCTGGTCGAAACCTACGTGCAAACCCTCAATCGGATATATGAAAAGTCCTGTATAATCTCCAACCATAATGCAATGTATCGTGAGTCCACGAATGCCGTCTTTTCTGTTGTTTTTGTGGGCCAGTGGCTGGAGTAGGCCAAAAGGGCGGGGTGCAGAACCCAGTCGCTGACCCGATGAGGTAGTTCCATGCGCTTGCCTGCGTTTCTACCAGAAACCTGGAAAGAGGCGGATATGTGTTTCCAATCGCCGAGAGCCACGTAAATGCGACATCAGCCGTCTATCCGTACATATACCCCACTCGCCTTTCGCTTTTACTGTAACGGTATCTAGTTCCCTCATTCACCGGGATCTTCAACACTGACCAGTAATGTCACACCTCATCTAAAAACAACGATTGGGCACTGATGCTGTTGTGGAAAAGGCAAAACTTCAGCCTCACTTGCAGACGTCAGAGTTATATCCAATATGGACAGTATATACTAATTTTCAAGGACGATTCACCTCGTGACAGAGGACATCGTCACTCGCCACTACGTAGCGAATACGCAGATTTTAATGGATGCACAGGGAGAAGACTGATATCATTTTCTACAACTCCGGTAGACCGCAAATAGCTTTTGAGGTAGACCATGGAGACGCATATATATAGTAACGTAACAACGTTGTTGGCCCATCATGTCTTAGTCCTTCTATCAAATGTAATCGGAATACCAGAGCTGCTAGAGATTGTGTTAGACCAATATACGGTCACATGACGGAGCTTGGACGTGGTCGAAGCGGTGCCTCCTTGGGGTTATAGCTTTACTCCTTATTTCACAGGAATCGCACTTGAAGTAGAATAGATCATAATCAGTGAACGATAGTTTGATTCATTACCTAGCCTATAGAATGCAAGTACCCCCCCGATCTCTATTTGACTTGAACCCGAGTAGTCTCACAATATGCACAACGACCACAACCACAGCCAGGGCAAGCACCACTTCTGATAGGAATTGAAGAACGTCCACAATTGCACTAAGATGGTTAGAGGGAGGGACTACGTGTGCTCGGCAGTTGCAGATAGATAGTACATACGCACTGCCAAATGAATGTATGTTTCTTCTTTGCCTAACCCACGTCATTAGTCTAAACGCCGTGCTTGTTGGCGTATCAGCAGGGCAGAGAAGACCTACAAAAGTCTGTATAGGGCAAGGCAGAATCTCACCAGATTGGACGCTTCGAGGCTGGAGCGAGCCTGATATCTCGTCGACACAGCCACTTCCCAAGTTTCGCATGGGTGCGTTCCGCCGATGAGATTTTACTGGCATCCTACTATATAAGGCGGGATTCCTCGGTGGATAAGCAAAAGCTCTATGCGTACTATTCTTCACTATGAGGGCTCTGGTTGGAAGTTCCAATCAATCCCTGCCGTGTCTACCGATGACGGCCACTCAACTCGTCTCTCCTTTCTCTTGCGGTATCCTTATAGTGAGGAATAGAGGGCATGGACACAGATCTGTCCCGCTCGCGTATAGATGGAATCGTAAGACCAAGCCTCAGCATCCACAGCCGTCCCCGCCGGATGTCGAATTCGAGTCAGAACGCTTTCATATAATGTCAATCCCCAAACTAATCGCGAAAAGGTCTCCACTGAACACACCGGTCGTGTTTTCTTTTCTTTCTTTCGCACTCAATTTGCGATTCCAGGCTGTGTGCGAGGGAGGCACAATGTACGCGCCAAGAAGATTCCCTGGTCTCATTGGCACCCCGCAATTACAATACGAGAAGGAAAATAGATGGAGCAGATGGTGGTATTTATTGACAAGAAGTCGAGAAAAGAGAAGATGGAGAAATGGAAAGGTCAAGAAAGGGAAAAAGAGAAGGTCGAGAGTCTAAAAGGATATTTGCTTTTCTGGACGTGACGTAAAATCAACTTCACCGCCTGTTGTATTTATGTACAACACCCAACCCTCCCGAGTGTGTACCGCATGTAATACATTCGGAGACACAAATCCCATATCAGGTTGCAAAGTGGAACGCTCACCATAACAACTGATTGACCGTATACAACCTTGAGATGTAGTCCATCCAACCACAAAATACTGCTCTTAGACTCCCCAGATATCTACAATTCTCTACCACTGGAGTGGAGACACCGTCCTACTTGAAACCCAAATGCCCGGTAACCTAGCCCACGAAGCCGATCATATGAGCCCTTCAATATTAGTACCACACTGACTATCGAATAAGAATCTTGCCGTTATCTCAGTGACCACTCAGGCGTGCCTCCACTCCTCCAGGCGATGACCAAGTCCATGGACATATTTACACCGCCGCCGATTCCTGCAGAACATCCGAACCCAGGAAATATAATATGTGACATTATATGAAATCTATCGCATGGGGTGCTTACAGTATCTGATCCTCTGATATCCTCCGGATACACATTCTTCCATTCCTTCAAGCAATATACATAAATATGTATATATATATATATATATATGTGTTGTCTCCTACTTAACAGGTCTAGGTAGTTAGTTAGCCACCGATTAATCACTCCATCATGTCTGAACATATATGCTTTTTCACCTCGTATCTATTTATCTATCTGCCTGCCTGCCTCCACAACAGAATCTGACAAGTATACACATATGCGACGGATGCGTTATCGACTTGGAAAACTCATCTCGAACTCATCCCTCGTTTTTCTCCCAAACAGAACCCGGTACCGAGTGAGTCAAGCAATTGAGGGATTGAATTGAAATATATATACCCCCCCCCCCCCAAAAAAAAAGAAAAGAAATAGTCACATGAATAATTCTATCTATCCGGCATATAGGAGGATATCATCATTACTATTATCATTATTACTATTATCAAGAACAGTTCGCTCATACGGAAAGACAATAAAGGCAGGAAATTCGCCCCGTTTCAAGAGTAATTAGTAATTATATAACAAGCACAAAGCAAGCAAGCAACCAACACACCCACGCGAGAACTGGGAGCGACTGACAGAAACAGACAATTGATTTGGGGGGGGCGAGGGAGGGGTCAACCGTTCGAGAAATGGGAAGGGTAGATAGGTAGGTAGGGAGAGAGTAAGAAGTGTGATTGTGAAACCAATTCGTGCATTAAAAAGACTGTAGATATGCAGATCAGAAAAGAAACAAAGCCCTAATCTTGAAACATTTGAAGCCAATTGCATCCATATCACCCCCCGCCTTTTTTTGACCCATAATACAACACGGTATAGAAGCTTTAGCCGCGCTGTAAACAATTTTCCCTTTTTTTATATTCAACCGAAAAGTGCCTACCCGCTGAGCCAAAAAGGAAAAGAAGAGTGCGATACAGCACATTATGTGAGCTCAACAAAGACGGAGCTTAGCGTTGGAGAAACACGTAGGAAATCCAAAGACACAGTATCACCTCTTCCAGCTTCCCCCATCCAACACTGCCAGTCTCCGCCCAATGTTTCCAAAGCAAACGCAAGAGCAGAATAGCACGCTACCGACCCACGTCACGACAGCTAGGTTCTCGTAGCTCACTACGCCAGCGAACAACTCTTCCTGGTGTGCGTGCATATTGGACGAGGGCACATGTGTGGAATTAGTAGTAGTTGCGGGTAACGAAGGGGATGGCAGGACGTCCGGATTCGAGAGGAAGATGAAGGATGTGAGGATGGAAGTGATTGTAAGGGACACGGAAATGCCTGTGCGTGAGCGGTCGAGGATATACCAGAGGGCGGGATTAACGAGTGCGAGAGTCAGGGTAAGTTGGAGGGTAGATTGCCAGGGGAGACGCCGCTAGAAAAGGGCATCAGAATGAGTTCTTTCGCAGAGGTACATCTGCTTGAGAGGCAGTTCGGGGAGGGAACAAGAACTCACAATTGCAAACGCAATGCCAACGAAAGCGCCAAAGCTCCGAGCAACATCGTTCCACTGTTCCCACAAACTCGACTCGCTCTCATCTTGGTTTTCTCTCCCTTGGCTCGGTGTGTCCTCAACTTCAGCGTCTCCATCCCATACGAGATCGACGTAGGGAAGTAGACTGCCCAAGACCATTCCAGCAAGACCCCAGCTAGCCAAGTATATCCAACTCTCGCGTCCGATACCAGCGACCCTAACCGCGGCAAGTTCCCTGGTGTCATGCAGATGTGACACAATAATTCCGTAGACGACGCCGAATAGGAACAAGGCAAACAATTTCGCAGTGATGACTGCATATTTCCAGGCACCTCGTCTCCGCGGCCTGGCCCCATGTCTCAATCTTGGCCTCTGCCTCTGCGCGTCCATGGTCCCACTTCTTGCAAGCCCCTTCATCTTCAGTCCCCCATCCAGACTCCCGAACCGGCCCTCGCAGCTATTCAACCCCATTCCGGATTCTATAGACGACCGTGCAGAAGGCGTCTCGGCGCCCGTCCCCCAGGGTGTCTCGGCCATGCTCCTCTCGTCCGCGGTACTCGATCCTACATCATCGTAGATGCCGAACAGTGTACTACTAGTCATGTTCAGGAAGCTCTTATTCCGTGTCAGCGGCCCTCCGCTATCCCCATTCTCGTAGATGTTGCCAATGCTATTATTCGAATTGTATGTGCGGAGAAGCCGTGCATTGAGTTGGGTAAGGAAGTCTGAGGAGCGGGAGTGTGGATCGTGGAGGGAGCTGGGAGGGGATTGTTGCTGGTGTTGGTGTTGTTGCGGCCACGGTTGGTCGCTCGGCGAGTCCGAGGGGCGTGAATTGGAGGAGAAGTTCCGGCGTGGAATGGGGCGGTATATGTGAGGTTGTTGTTGTGTTGTTTGCGCGTACGCAGCGTTGGCAAAGGGGTCGTCGGCCATGGCGTCTTTTGCTCGTTTCCTGTTGGCGGGTTTGTTTCTGTTGAGTTGCGTTGGGTTGCGTTGCGTTACGCTGCGTTACGTTGCTAATAATGAGAGTCGGCAATAATGAATATTATAAGACGTAGATATACAGCAGAGAAGAATAGAAAGAGAATGATGCAACGCTGCACGATAAATGCGGTCAGGTGAGTAGCAAAAGACCCCCCTCTCCCCGCTGCACTGGTTGCAAGTCCTCTCGAATGGAAATCCTAACCAAGAGTCAGCTGTGGCACGCACCATCATTTATTATTTATGCGGAAACCCTGCGCTTGGCTCAATTCCCGACCAGCGTTGGAATAACTATTAGCAGCGTGACGTACCTTTAATAATATGTGCTTTAATAGGTGCTTTGAGATTGAAAAGCCGTGGGTTTAACGGGGAGAGAGTGGAGAGGGCAGGATATACTCTGTACATAAAACATGCAGGCCAAGCCTGGGTCGCTGTCTTTTTAGTGCATGTCTCGATTGGTACATGAATGAGCTCTGCTTGCGAAAAAAAAAAAACATGTGAAAGCGCCCTGGCTGCTGAAAGTCGCCTCTCGGACAACTTACGTCTCGGTTGTAAGATGTGCACAGCATATTACATTTAATTCCGTCCATGTAGAAGAAGAGGCGGATCATGTCTCATTGAATATGGCTTCTCTGTATACTGACCCACTGACCCACTGACCCACTGACTGTTTGACAAAGCCAGAATTTGGTAAGGTGCAACAAGTACTAGATCTATCATACTATGTGGCTCCCGAGACGGAGTCTTGCACACAGCCCGATAGAAATCATTCCCTCATCTATCCCCCCATGATGCTAGCCCCGCACTCGCAAAAAATGCCTCGATTCAAGACCCTAATGCACAAGACCTTGCAGAAGCTGTCCAAGCGTCAGATCTTTTTCGTCTCATCGTGATTTTGACCTCCACCCCCCAAACTCCGAGTCCGTGCTACGAAGTTTACCGCCCAACGCTCAATCCGCCAGTGGCTGGAGAATGTTACCCCTACGATTTGTTAGCACATGTTAGCGATTTAAACGTGGTTGCCACTTACGCTACAATGTTAGCCCACCCGATAAGTCTGCAGTCCATAGTTAGCGTGCGTCAGCGGGGATCGGCAGCGGAAAAAACCCACCTCCAGTGCTTCTCAATACGCCTAGATAAAGCGACCTTCTCACCAATCTCAGTACAGGCGGGAGACGTGAGAGATAGACGAGCCGCGTCAGCTTTGACGGCAATGACCTTTGCCCCGGTCGCTGTCGAGCCAATGTTGACCATCTACAAATTGCATTGCATGTCAGCGCTAGAGCGTCTTGTCACCACAACATCGACTTACAAGGACTTCGTTCTTCGCAAGTTTAGCAACCTTTGCTTGTTTTCCGTCCGCAGTCTTTACTCCGAGCAATCTTCGGAGAAGGAAGTAGTTGACTTCAAGCTCGGTGTAGATGTTGGGAAGATGTCCACGAAGACCTAGGACGAAGCCGACCAGACGATCCGCACGGCACAAAGTAGGGTCCACGCGAGTTCCGACACCTGGACTGGATTAGACAATGTCCCAAGCACTTTTGAGCATGTTCAACTTACCAATAAGACCACCGGGAACGGCAAATTTGAGATCGTTGTGCTCGGCAAACAGAGACACGATTCGCGAGAAAATGGGTTTGCACTGAATCTTTCCAGCGTTGTCTTTTGACACGATACCAGGCCTGATCTCGATCTCGTCGCCCAACTTCAAGACACCAGTCAAGATACTGCCACCAGCAACACCACCCTTGAGCTCCTCGATCTCGGAACCCGGCTTGTTGACGTCGAATGACCGAATCACGATCATGTGGGGCTTTGCAGAGAAGTCTCGGACAGGTACCGGAATGTTGGTGATGAGGTGCTCGTTGATGGCGTCAATGTTGAACTTGAGTTGGGCAGATATGGGGATGATGGGCGAGCCGTCTGCGACCGTTCCTCTTATAAACTTGAGAATGGACTCGTAATGCGCCGCTGCGCCGTCTTCCCGCATCAGATCGACCTTGTTCTGGAGAATGATGATGTGGTTGAGCTTCATGATCTCGATGGCCGCAAGATGCTCACTCGTCTGTGGCTGTGGGCAGGTTTCGTTTCCAGCAATGAGCAGAAGGGCGGCGTCCATGACGGCGGCGCCTGACAGCATAGTGCTCATGAGAATATCGTGACCAGGGCAATCGACAAAGGAGACATGTCGTATCAGCTGGTATTTCCCTTTGCATCCGTCCCGCTCGCAAGGTGGATTGACCTCCTTCTCGCTCTTGTATGATCGATAGCATGTGGGCCGGGGACATTCCTCATTATCGCACTTGTAGATCTTTGCGTTGGCATAACCAAGCTTGATGGTGATGTTTCGCTCCAGTTCATTCTTGAATCGAACAGTCTGCACGCCGGAAATGGCCTTCACTACCGTACTCTTGCCGTGAGCGACGTGGCCAATGGTTCCAATGTTGATGGTGGCTTGGCGGCAAATAATCTCTGGCGACAATGGGTTGAGCTTGGAGAAGTCGATTGTGCTTGGTTCTGGTTGTTCGCTGTCTCTATGTCAGCACGAGCTTTTGCTCTTAATAAGTTGCTGAGAGCCTTACGGCAGCTCTGGCCGCTCCACAGGTGGCAGAACCTCGCGCGTTTTCTTCATGGCAGACTTAGGCTGCACTTCTGCCACTTCTTCGGCCTCGGAGGCGCTCTCATCGTCGCGGTGATCGTGTTCCGAGTCTGAATCCATGCTGGGCAGTCTGGTGCTCTCGTGTGGTGGTATTCAGTGATAGTTTTGTGTATTTTGGTAAGTTTTGTCTTGTGGTCGTGGTAATTGCAGCAAGTGACAGACGTGGGTGGGTGTGTGAGCCTGAAGGCGGGCAATTCATCTCTAAAACAACCCACACGCGAGATGTGAAAAAGCCCCGCTGCTGCTGACTCACGTTCGTTCACGTTACCAATCGGCGGTACGATTTGCCGAGCGCCGGCGGTATAAATTTTCGTCGCGTCCTCCCAATCTTCTTCTCTTCATTTTACAACGCAAATTTTCCACACTCACGTAAAAGCATTTTCGATTTTGAGATACCCGCTGGCCTACGGGACAGTGTGAGGTTCCATGAGAACGAAAACCGTCATGTTGAGTGGAGAGCAATCTTTGGCCGGTTATGGGTGCGGTGTCTTCCTGCTTTCGAGCTGTGGAAGAGAGCGCAATGATTGGCTGTACATACCTTTAATTCTAGATGTGTCTAGTGATGTTCCCAGTGATGTTCTTGACTCTTGATGTAACGACACATTCGAATGCTTCTTCACTCAAGGAACGAACGAATTGTTTGAAAATATCAACATGTCGCATGCCTTGGCGCAGTGTCAAGAGCCGCAGGAACCGTGCTCAAGCTTCTTCAAAGCTACCAACCATCATCCTTCAACCCCTCAATTGAGGGTCCTTCACACACTCCACGCGCCTTGACAATGCTAGGTACCATACTCCTTCTCCCACTGGCCCTCGTAGCCCACGTCAGCGCCACTCAGACCCGTCTTTCGTCTCCCGACGCACCCCTTCTTCCCGGATCCACCTCGGATGAACTCGTCTACCTCCATCGCAAGCTTGTCGAAATTGAATCGATAACGAATAATGAGAACGACGTCGGACAATGGCTCGCCTCTTATCTTCGCAACAAGAACTTTACCGTCGAGCTGCAACAAGTTGGGGACAAGCGTTACAATGTCTTCGCCTACGGAAAGAAGAGGGACACCACCGTACTGTTAACGTCGCACATTGATACTGTGCCTCCGTACTGGCCTTACTACTACAACGAGACGTCGGGGGTAATCGGTGGAAGAGGATCTGTAGACGCAAAGGCAAGCGTTGCGGCAATGATCATAGCCGTCCACGGCCTGACGGAACAAATGCAACAAGATCTCTCGTTGCTCTTCGTTATAGGCGAAGAGGCCATCGGCGACGGCATGCGCGCCTTTTCAGACTGGAACAAAAGGCCTACAAACGACATTGTCATCTTCGGCGAGCCGACCGAGGCTAAACTTGTGTGTGGACACAAGGGCATATTAACCGCGGATCTCAAGGTGACAGGGAAGGCTGCGCATTCTGGATACCCCTGGCTCGGTGTTTCTGCAAACGACGTAATCGTGGTAGCACTATCGAAATTGCTAGAGTTGAGGGAGCACCTGCCCTGGAGCGAGAAATATGGAAACACGACCATGAACCTCGGCCGTGTCGAGGGTGGTGTTGCAGCGAACGTGGTGGCAGAAACAGCTTCAGCGTCGCTTGCAGTACGGATAGCCGCTGGAGGCCCCAAGGCCATACAGGGCTTGGTGACAAACGCCCTAAAGGACGTGAAGGCAAGCGTAGAGGAGCAGGGTGGGGAACTGGACATCTCATGGTCTAGCACGGGATACGGGCCTGTGGACATCGACTGCGATGTCAAGGGTTTTGAGAAGTTGACTGTCAACTACGGGACCGATGTTCCGCATTTGACGGGAGATTACAAGAAATACCTATACGGGCCCGGGAGCATTTTCGTTGCTCATTCAGACCACGAAGCGCTGAAGAAGAAGGAACTCGAGCAGGCCGTGTTGGACTATAGAAGGTTGATTGTAGAGACGTCGTTTATGCACAATCAGGAGCGTCAAGATCTATAGACGCTAACCATGAAAGAAAGCATCATTATCAATATGTACATGACCTTTCAAGACATAGTACATATTACAACAAGATAGTACAAATCAGTATATACCATCATCTTCATACAAGAGTATGTACTAACAGCAATATCCATAGGAGAAAAAAATACATTCACTCTTCACCATCATCATCATCATCATCATCATCATCATCATCAGTCACATACCGAAAGATTTTTGAACTCTTTTTGTGCTTTTTTTTCACCCTTGGAGAGCCGGTGGGACGTCCTGCCGTACACCACGCAGGGACAGCACCATGCGAGGAAGAACTGGCCTAGATACATGAAAAAAATACGAGCATAAATGCTCGGAATATCTTCCCACTGTATTATATGATACAAGGGGGCAGCAGCAATAAAAGTTGTACTGTACTTCACGTAATCCTTGGCGCTAGTCTCACCGCCCGCGGCAGAATCTCGCCACCTAGGCTATCAACAAGTTTATAAGCTCCCTAGAACTAATACAGCGCCACAGCGCGTAGAGGGCTGCAAAACTCTTACTACAGGTATAAAAAAGTAGTTATTATTATTACCCTTAGATATAAAAACTACTTTACCTTGGTCTAGATTACAATAACATTAGGCATTGTTAGCAGCATAATAAGGAAGACCTTACTCCAATCACAAAGGTAATTTCATGACCGCTCCGTCTGACGAGCACTCGAGAGAACAAGAAGAACGAGTTGTAACCATGCGTCATTGCAAACTGCCATTATACTCTAACGATGCACATCGATTCCTATATGATTTAACCTCTCAAACCTCTGCCCACGTCATCCTACCCCCTCATGAATCGCATCTCCTTCAGTTCAACCAACGAGACCGAGCCCATCATAATCAAGACATTCGCCAACCGCTCACTCGCTCGCTCACGAGCGCCGAACCGCCTAGCAGGACACATAAACCAAAAAATTGACCAAATAGCTAAGCCAAAGGGGGAATCTCAACGAGCGCATGCTTTGAAAAGAAGGTTCCGAAAGCGAAAAGAAAACATGGCAAACATAGAATCCGCCAAAGAAAAGCTTGTGTAGACCAAAAGCCAGATGCGGACGGGGTATGCAGAACGTATCCAAGCCATGTGACCACCCAAATGTGAGCCCTCTCTCCGAACGCCAGGAAATGAACCGCGTGCGTAAAATGCAAACACGCTACTGGTCGTGTCAAAGTATTACTCTGTACATGGAGAAAGTTGAGAAAATATCTAAGAGCCCATAGAAACCGGTCCTGGGTTTGCTCGAATTAAGGATCAAAAATTAAGGAGAAGTAAAGTATCGTGAGACAAAGCGTGTCCGCCTACTGAGGTGCTCATCGGAATTGAAAGCCGATTGGTTCTCCAAAAGGTCGTGATAAATTCTTCGATCGTGAATGTGCGTTTCTCAATCTGTCAAAGATAGATTTTCATTCAAATGCAGACCCATCCTGCACAAGGCGGGGATCGAATCTCGGATCGACACGTTGACGCGAATCCATGCGAGGGTCATAGTTGGAGGAATTAGGCGCTTCTCGGATTCGCGGATTAGAGCCCTTTCGCTGACCCATGCCCATTAGGAGCATTCCACTTTCTCGTCGCCTTTGCTTGACGTCCCTGCCGGACGACACGGCGCCATTCAGGCTACCATAGCCTTCTGCTTGATAGTGCTGCTCGTAAAGAGGGGCATCATAACTAGGTCGAAGGGGTGTAAAGCCAGTGTCATAGCCATGCGGTCCCTGTCCCTGTCCCTGCTGCTGCTGCTGCTGTTGTTGTTGTTGCTGTTGTTGTTGACCACCTTGACTCGTAGGAAAACTCGAAGGTGCTTCGAACCTTTGGAAAGTGGTCTCGTTGTACGCCGGCGTGGGAAGATCCGAGAACATCTGGCGACGTGGTGACCGAACAGCTTCGTCCCCGAGTGTAGGAACATTGACATGGATCTCGTGAATTGGCGAACTGGCTTCATCAAGCGCTGTTCCAAAGATGTCCGGGAAATCTGTCAAGAACATGGAGATCAACGGTGCTGGAATGTTGAGTGTAGGAGCAAACACGATGCCGACATTTCTGACCGTCATCTTGTTTACGTGAGAATTGTCGATGATCTCAATGAGGTAAGATGAAATGGCCCGTAGAAGCTCGAAATTGACCAAGGGCAACCTATGTACGAGGACGTTGAATGTCTGAATCTTCTTCGATCGCTCGTCCATATCTACATTTATTGTTAGAGCATATCGAGACATTTGAACAGTAAAACTTACCTAGAACCTTGAGGAAGTCGAGATGGAGATCTCGAGTGAGAATGGAGGCTGGCAACTCTCTGAGATATAGCTTCAGAAGAGAGGCTACGGCGTGGACATCGTAATATTGTCCATCAAGGAGCTTAACATCGCCTTCATTGTTGAATCGTTCACGAAGCCCCTTGATGAGGATGTTGGAGCCACTTAGCCTGAAGATGCCTTCCTCGAGGGAAGCCTTTTTGTCCGTCAAGTACTCCAAACAACGGTAGACGACAGCTGGAAGTGCAACCCGGACACCAATTGGCTGAGAGTACTCGACTGCTTCTTGGAGAGGAATGCCAAAGACATTGCGCTGTTGCACAATCCTTTCGGGACCTTGTTGAGGCTGGGTGGCAAGTACGCCATCAGATGGGTTGCGGCCTCTGAAGCCGAATATACTGCGTTTCTTGTCCTTGACAGGAGTTGGGGCTGTCAGTGTCCTGTTGCCCCAGACTTCCGAGTTTTGGATGGGTGCTCCGTTAGTTGGGGCGGAAATGGCAGGATGATATTGATCGGGTTGGGAAACCAACGACGTCTTGGGAGAATGTGTGTGCGCCTCCTTGGCTTCTCGATGGGTGGGTCCACGGATAGGAGCCTCGGCAGCGACAGTGTCATCGTAGCTGAGCGATTGCAGTCGGTCTCGTTTTTCCGAAGCTATATCAGGGCTCTCCTTCCGCCTGGTTCGAGATGTATCGTAGTTTTGGACCTTCGCTAGAGGCACACTTCGTGCCGACTCGGAAATCTGTGTCTCCACTGGGGATGACTCCTCTTGCCAATCTACGTGCTGCAAGAGAGCATCGACCCAGGCATCTCGCTCGTCGTCGCTTTCTGCGCATAGCACATGGCGTACCAAGCTGGTCGAATCTTTACGCTTCGGTTCCAAAATCAAGAAGGCATGGCGATACTGATTGTCCTCGGAATCGTCGCGGCGCTGCGGTGATTGATTGGACTGTTGCTGTGACTGTTTCCCAATCTGTGCGTTGAGGAGTTTGATGGTCCCGAGATGGGCCCCGCCAACAGACTCATAGTATCTAAACTCTGGACCATCGAGAATGAAGAATCGTGCTTTCCAGCCGCCAAAATTCTTGCCGCGTTTCGTCAAGTAACCTTCCTTACGTTGTCGGCCACCTTTTGTCGTAGATTGGACTACTGGCGCCACAGAGGCTTCTGGCGAAAGGGTATCATTGTTTTGCGCCCCAATGACGTCGGTCGAGAAGAACTCGCAGACAACCAAGGCAGCCTTCTCACTCAGATTCGTCTCGAGGATAGTATCAAAGTAGTGGTTGAGAGCAGCTCTCCTAGCATCCATCTTGGCGGGTGCGTGGCCACTGAAGAGGGCACGATCAGGGAGTTTTCCAGAAAATTCGCAAAGAGACTTGATCTGTGCATCCAAGGTAGGTAATGCCATGATGGTCTTTTCCATTCGCCAGAGCTGTTTCCCATCGGACCGAGCGGAAATAGCAAGAATAAAGACTGGATCTTCTTCTTGAGGCCTCGGCGCCAGGTAGCTCATGCGCGACGGCCGCAGTCGAGAAGAAAATACCTTGACATCGATGGAAGGCAATGCATTGGGTGGCAATAACAGTCCCGGATACTGGTCTGACACGAGGCCACGATAAACGTGCTCTGGAGCTGCTGATTCACTCTGGTGTAGAGAGCCCGACTCCGAATCCGGGCTAGGCTGAGCATTTGGCGGCTTCAGAAGATCCGACGATGGAGCCTGGTGTTTCGCCTGAGCAGCTACTTGAGGTGATGTGTATGATTGGGGCGTATTCGGTGGCAGAGGAATCGGCTGTCGCGGCGGCCGTGGCGCTTGTTGGGGTGTCCCAGATCTTGGAGACATGGGAGGAGATGCTATGGACTGTTTCGGAAATCTTGGCAACGGGGACCCAATGGGTCTATCTCCAGGACGTGGACTCGTGGGCAAGCCAGGACTCATCAAAGGGGGTGATCCTACGCTTCGCTGCGCCATTATAGAGCTGTCTGAATTGGTGGGACTGAGAAGGGCATTCAGTGAATTAGAAGGAGGGTGACGTGGTGAGAGAGGCAGGCCAGCAGCTAACGGACTGAACTGGTGCGGGGAAAGAGATGCTGCTACGGATGCACCGTCGTCGGTACCGGATGCGTCGTCAGTCCCGGCTTTTGACTTGCTCTTCTTCTTGCTCTTCGACTTGCTGAGAGCCGACGTGGAATCCGGGGAAAGCAGGCCTTCCCTCACGCGGTCGTCTTCTTCCCGCGTCTTCCTCCGGCCTCTTTCCACAATCGGGATCTCGTCGACCTCCAAAGTGTCGTCGTAATCGTCGGAGTCGTCGTCGTCATCTCCAGGTGCGGTCTGGTGGAGATGAGTGCTTGTTTTGGCGGGGTTTGATAGATTTAGCGGAGCTGGAGGAGCTTTCCGAAATGCATGTGTAGGTTTCCCGGGAGGTGGGTCGAATCCATCTCCACCCAGCACCGGAGTTGCCTGCGTCAGTGAGAGCGCGGGCGCTTTCAAAAGCGGTCCAGGAGAGCTGGGTGGTGTTGTTGACTCCTTGCTTGCGACTACCGCCTCGGGAGTCGCGGGTTCGACCTGCGGTTCTACCGTGGATGAACCCCCGTTCACGATGCCATTGAGACCTAGACCCTTGCCAGCGAGGTTGAGGGGCTTCACAGAGTAATCAGTAGGCGAGTTGATTGAAGAGGGGGGGTTCGAGGCAGTGTCGGCAGTGTCGGCAGTGTCGGTAGTGTCGGCAGTGTCGGTAATGTCGGCGGTGTCGGCGGCGTCAGCGGTGTCGGCCATGTCGGCGGTGTCGGCCATGTCAGCGGTGTCCGACAGAGACGGCGACTGTGCCATTTGGTCATCTGGGTACATTTGCACTGCGGTCTGCTCTTGATTCAAGGGCGATGTTTTGTGTTCGGCGGCTTTCGGTGTCGTGAGTGGCTTGGCTGAATCTTCTGTTTGTTCGCTCGGGGGGGGAGAAGGAGTCTGCCCACGCTCTGTGACCGAGTCAAATGTATCGGATCGTTGGGGTGCGCCCGGCAGCGGTGGCACCTGGTTGGCGTAGTCCTTGAGTTTCTTCCTGTAGCGGTCCTTGTCCTTGAGTGCGCGCTCCAGGTCTTTATTTAG
The DNA here is from genome assembly GCA_010093715.1 of Pleomassaria siparia CBS 279.74. Taxonomy (NCBI): domain Eukaryota; kingdom Fungi; phylum Ascomycota; class Dothideomycetes; order Pleosporales; family Pleomassariaceae; genus Pleomassaria; species Pleomassaria siparia. The sequence continues at coordinate 423,540 of MU005774.1, read as the reverse complement.
CCCAAGGATCATGGAACGTTGCTTCTCAACCAGCCGCCATAGTTGGGCATTGTGGTTGGACGCGGCCTGTTCCTTTTTCCAGAGTGCGAGCATGGCGGCTTGTGGGGAACCTGCCGTGGCTACAAGAGCTGCCATATCCGGCGGACCTGTGGGAGGACCGTCATTCGACGATTTGTACGAATGTGTGGGATTCGGTCTGTATGATTGTGAGGCATTGGATGACAGGGAGGAAAGCTGGGAATCTATCGAGCCATTTCGCTGGGCGGTTGGTCGTGTCTCTGCTGGCCGATTCGGCCGTGAGGGGGGAGGCATGGCGGTGGTCGGAGACAAGGGAGGCGAGATGCCAGCCGGCGATATAAGAGATGCAGAGAGAGTCCGTAGCTGGTCATACGAGGAGGGGTTTGCAGGGTGATTGGCGCCTCTGCTGGTGATGCTGATTGTGGTGGGCGGGCTGGCCTGAGTGGGCGTGGCGGCGTTGGATGGGTGCAGTTGCTCCTCGGCTAGCAGAGCATCGAGCCTCTCGCGCGGCGAGCGTGGTTCGTTGTAATAGGGAGAGGGAGAGTGCGGGAGGTGAGGCGAACGCGGCGAACACGGCAAATTAGGAAGATGGATGGTGGGACTGAAGTATGGGCTCGACCTGGGTGGACCAGGAAGCGGTTTTCGAGGCGCTCGATGACTGCGGTGGTCCACTGGGGATAAGGGCGGTGCGATGTACGGGCGCGTTGTCGGTGTTGTCGTCCTTGTCGTCGTATTTGTCGTCTTCGTCTTCGTCGTCGTCTCGCGCAGGCTCCTGGTGCTGTCTGCGAGAGACGGCGAGGGCAGCAGCGGAGGTCGCGGGGAGGAGGGCGTCTGTATGAGCGGGTCAGGGTCAGTCGAGGTGGTGATGGTGGTGGTGGTGAGGATGCTGCTGTCCTCTGAGCCGTGGTAGTGAAGCATGACCGTCGTTGGTTGTAATAGTGGTGGCCCAAACCAGAACTAGTGTAGGACAGGGGTGATGAGGACTGTGTAACTGTGAGTGGGGTTTAGGCGTGTTTCGTAACGGGTCCCGGGCCTGGGTGAATTGAACGTGCAGGAGGACCGCACAGCACAGAGCACAGAGCACAGCGGGCTCGTGAAGTGAGTGGAGTGGAGTAGTGAAGTGGAGGTCAGGTCAGGTCTCGGGCAGATAGGTACACATACGCACACTACTCTCTCACTCTCTCTTCTCTGTGACGAGCGACTGAACGACCGAGCGACCGAGTGAGTGCCGAATACGGTATGGTATTTACTACTGTGCACATGGTGATTACTGTACTAATTATGTGACACGGTGGTGGGTGACTGATGAGCGAGAGAGCCTGCTCGATTGGAACAGTCAGGTTCAAACCAAGGTCAAAGCCAGTCATCAAACCAAGGTCGAAGCAAGGTCAACGCAGGTTGAGATCACGCACGTCTACCAGGTCGTGTACGAGCTTTGCGTGCTCTTACTCGCCGTTGCACGCGCCTCTCTTCCCCTCCCCCCCCTCTCCCCCCTAGCAAGCAAAAAGGTCGCGTGTGTGCGCCGCTCCCCATTCCGTCCACCATCAAAAGGTTCCTGCGACGGGCCGAGAAGCAGGGGGGTGAGAGGGGTGGCGGCCATTTCTCTTCCCTTCCAACTTAACTGTACAGTACATGTATTATGGAAGACGGCCGGCGAGCTGAAATAATGTGTGAGCAGAAATAAGAATTGTACCGTGAAAAGAACCACGATAGGCGCCGACAAAGTAATTAGCGTCACTAGGGTCAAAGTCCAATTAGACAGACAGTACATACTGCCCTGGACGGGTCATGGCGTGCAGCAAAAGCATTTGATGAGCCGTCTATCAACAAGCCTACGCCGGCGCTGAACAGAGACATGTCTCGCCTCTCGTCGAATCCCCTAGCTGCTGGGAAGGGGTGTGGTGTACGTATGTATGTCCATAGTAATTACTACTCATACCTATATAGGTGCGTCTGTGGCGGGCCATTGGCTGGCCTGGCTGGCCTGGCTGCTATCGCTCGACATATTATCGCTCGACATGTTATTAATTATTATTATTGCTCGACATATTTTATTAGTGCTTGAGATATCGTCGCTTGCAACCTGCAACCCGAGATGAAAGACCCCGCCAGCGTGCGCGGATCGCCATCACCACCACCACCACCACTAACCACTAACCACTAATAATACCCAGGGGGGAGGGGGGGGGCAATAAGGCCCTTTTGACTTTGGGCGTGTCCGAGCAAAACAGTAACAGTATGTAATCAATGCTATCCAGTCGACATAGGTATCGGCCTTGTCACAGTGAGCGTTTTGGAGTCTAAGCTCTGCAACCATACAGACGGCAGCTTGCAAAAGACGGCTGATTTGCCTTTGCATTTCAGAAACAATGCGGGCGTCTGATGTATCCAAAAAAAGTGGTGCCACTTGGTCCCTCTGCCCACACCCGGAATCCCCTCTTCTTATTACTATGTATGTACTGAAGCTGCCGTGCTGCTGCCGTGCTGCTGCCGTGCTGCTGTTGCCGCTGCTGCTGGAGACGCCGCGACTGAAACTCTTTACCTTCTCATGCGACCGTAGTAGGTACACGCAGGTAGCCGCCCACGACTCCTTGCTAGCATCTAGTACACAACAACCGTCAACCGAACCCCTCGAGCGCTGCACCGTTCCCCTGCCCCAGAGACTATTAATAATAATATTAATTAATACCTCTTCTCCCTTCTGAATGTACACTACTGCACACGTTTGCGTCAGGGGGAGATTGTCCGGAGCAGGCCGACCAACAACAACAACGACAAAATCCTCCTCTTCTTCTTTTTGTCCTCATTCGGTCCCACAGCAAAGAAAACATGCATCGCTGTGTGGAGATGAAGTGCGACCTGCCACCCACCAAACGGTGAAACAATTTTCCATCTTGTTGTGCTCATCATCACCGAGAGGTCTAAGCGCAAGATGAGGCCGCTGTGCCCTGAATCGAACACAGTACATACTGTCCAACTTATCGCCTCTCTAATACATCCACAATCACACATCTCCCTTACAAAGGGATCCCGCATCCTGCATCCTGCATCTTGCGTCAAAGAACCAACAGTCTGCCGTGTTCCCGCACGCGATTGGCTTCACCACCTTCATCCGGCGGACGCTCGCACTGCCGACGACCCTGCCCAAGGGTCACATGGATCACAATCGCGCAAGCTTAAAACTACCGTAGGTGTCCAGATCATGAACCTGCCGTCGATGCTGACTCGGCGCCCCCCCCCCCTCTCCCCCCATGATAATCTGGAGAACAAGCTTCTTTTCTTTTGAAACGTTCTCCAAGGAGTATTTCCCTCGGATACACCAAGCTCCATAGGGCTTGGGCATGAACCATTGATCCATGGTACCTTGGTTCCCCCCTCATCTGCTCTCAAACCCCAACGTCTATCGTCTTGTTTGAATCTCGAGGGAGAAATCACTCGCCTCTTTTCCAAATACTCATTGTGCATATGACCCTTGCGCCGCTCATCATAATTAGTACATGGTAGTTCATGTCTCTGCCCGGAGACGGATGTCAAGATGCAGGTAAGCACGTATCAGTTAATTATTAGTGGCCGTTTTCACTACCTACTGCATCGAGATCGAGCCGAGTAGACCTCCCAGCCTTGCATCTTCATTCACCCCTTCCCGACAAGGAATTCTCGCAGTCCTGCGTGAATTCCCCGCACTGTCGCATCGGAAGCACCTCGGAATGATATGTGCTATTCCGACCCGTCGTTTCTGTGTGAATGTACATACATATGCGAGATGATAAGAAGAAGAAAAAAAGGCAAGAAAGGCAAAGGCTGATTTCCCCAAATTTCCAATAACGCCTCGATGCATGCATGTGGGCGGCCGTTGTACATATGTAATTAATTGTGCTGAGGTAAGGATTGCCTTTTCTTCTGCTTGGTCATCTGTTTGTTGCCGAGCTCGGACGAGGTCGTGAACGTGGATATGGACATGGACCTGGACCTGGACCTGGGTTCTGTCTGGACTTGGACTCGGACTTGGACTTGGGTTGCTTGTTGCTCTCATCTCATCATGTGTAAAACGTGAGCCAGGCTCAGCTCAGACGGCAAGGCCGACATTAGACAGCGACAAGGCCGACATTAGACAGTGACAAGGCCGACATTAGACAGCGACATGGCCGACATCAGACAATGACAAGGCAAGAAATCACACACACCCACACACTCTCTCTCCCACAAGTTATGTTTTTGGCAAACCTACCCTGTAGCTCACTATGTATCTCACTCACAATCACAATCACAACACCCCAAGCATCTCCCAAACATCATCAGACTCAAAAGCCCCTCTCCCCCCCTCCCAACAACGCAACTCAACAATTCCACACACCTTAGCCACCACCACCGCACGCCCACGATACACAGACAACGGTGCAGTGCCACCCTCGTGTCTGCTCGAGACGGGTACATCTCCGTCAGCGCTTTAGGACTTTCGGTAGGGCGTCGTCATGGTGACGGGTTTGCTTTACTTGGTACTATGGAGCTAGTGATTGGCCGTGGCTTTGTTAGGCGAACAAGGACGGGCGCTTTTGATGTGGTGTAATATTAGCATGGCGATTTGCAATGGCCTTTTCCGGGGGGGGAGGACGCGGTGCGGTGCGGTGGGTAAGGTAAGGTAAGCGGAGAGGAAACAAGCATGTGAAACAACAAAGTCGTGGAAGAAGATGAAATATTTTGACGTAATTAGAGTTTGGGAACCGGAAGTGGAAGTGAAAATGGATATGGATAATTATGGATGATTATGGATGATTATGGAAATGTCGTGCATGAACTGACACGAACACGTGCTAGGTGAGCTGAATGGAATGTCTCTCTGCAAGCCTCAATATTAGACAGAATTACAACAAGACACGACACCGAACACATGGTATGCACCGAGTTCAAAGTGAACGAAGGCAGGAAGAAAGAGAGTGACCTGAACTCACTTACTGTATTCCAGAACCATTAGAAGCTCTTCAATGCTCGCTTCATCGAGGATGGTAGTGCGAAGATTTGCAAAGGTTCGGTTGGCAGATACAGGCGGCCATCGCAGAGTATATTCCACCTCTTTGCCCTCCCTCAGTCCTACTCAAACTGTGTCTCCAATGACTTGAAGAAGATTGTAAATGCTAGTTCGATTAACGCCATTTTATGTTTGCTATACACTATGCCACAGATGGATGCTTGCCGCATCCGCATTTCTACATTTGTATCCGGCCTGTTCCTCCACGTTCTATCTTGTTCAGTCTTCTCGCAGTCGAGATCTAGCAGCATTAGCATCCAACATATCCCGACCAAATCGACCCTTTCCCTTACCTGTGTCCTTGTCCTCTGGCCGCGCACCGGCAGTCCCATGGCATGCCGTCTTCCCCTGTAGGTTCCCATATCCCTCAGCCGCCTTATATTGTCTTGCACCTCCCGCCGCAGGTCATTCTCAATCTTCATCGACGTAAGCTCCGCCGTGAGATCTAGGACGGTGCTGTTCTTGAGTTCGCCGACTTTGGCCCAGGGATAGATGTGGTATCGCGCCATGACGCGCTGCGATACTTTGGGACCGATACCGTAGATGGTTTCGAGGGAGCGCTGGAGCTGGTCAGACATGGGAGCCGGGGGGGAAGGGGACAATCGTCAATTAGACTGGAGGTGGATGCACCTTGACGAGCGACGTCTCGGCGAAGCTGAACCCGAAGATGAAGACCTGGACAAGTTAGCACGACTCGGTTGATGTCAATTGCCCACGCATACCATCTTGTTATTTTGCTACAGCCAAGCACAGTCGTTTTGGTGGTTGGAGGATCTGTAACTCGTGTGTGTCGCCGCTGGTCTCGAAGTGGAAAAAAGCGTGATGTCCGCGCCAAGACCCCGGCCAATCCAATTGATACGTTTCAGAAAGGGCCACCAAGGCGTTCCCGCTCAATTGTGCCATATAACCCACCACCCCCCCTCCCCCCCTTCGATTGATACACCAGCACACAATCAAACACCATGGCTTCGGTTCAGAGACTCGTTATCTCGGTCTTATTGATCCTCACTTTTACCTTTGTCTTCTTCTCCCAGACGGCGGAGGCGGCCAAGGGCCCTAAGATCACCCACAAGGTACGTTGCAGTTTGAATCTTGAAGATCCGTAGGACGAAGCTCATCATGCGCACTCAGGTTTACTTCGATATCACGCACGGCGATGAGGAAATCGGCCGTATTGTAATCGGCCTCTATGGCAAGACTGTCCCCAAGGTATGCACTCCTGTCTCCCATCGGACGACATACTCGTGCTGACCACTGCCGTAGACGACTGAGAACTTCCGGTACGAAGCATGCTCTCCTCCCATTGTAGTGTTTCACGACTCACGTTTCTAGTGCTTTGGCCACCGGCGAGAAGGGCTTCGGATATGAGGGCTCTACCTTCCACCGTGTCATCAAGCAGTTCATGATCCAGGGTGGTGATTTCACCAACGGAGATGGCACTGGCGGCAAATCCATTTATGGCTCAAAGTTCCCCGATGAGAACTTCAAGCTCAAGCACACCAAGAAGGGCGTTCTCAGTAAGGGCCAAAAGAATGGATATTCTGTGTATTACATGGTCTGACACGGACAACAGGCATGGCCAATTCAGGCAAGGACACCAATGGGAGCCAGTTCTTCATTACCACCGCCATTACTAGCTGGCTTGATGGGCGCCACGTCGTTTTCGGCGAGGTGCTCGAGGGCTACGAGGTTGTGGAGAAGATCGAGAACGCACCCAAGGGCTCCGGCGACAAGCCGGCCAAGCCGATCAAGATCGCTAAGAGCGGCGAGCTCGAGGTGCCAGAAGAAGGTATCCACGTGGAACTCTAAGCCAGCATCTGTGACCGCAACCCTGCTGTAGAGGCGCTGATACTTTTTCTTTTTGATAGTTTACGGCGCAGCCGAGCCTGTGATAGCGGGAGATTTTGACAATCTCGAAGTTACTTCTTCCTCTTCTCCTCAGTCACACTTGCCCTCGTCGTCGGCCGCCGCCGCAGACGCCGCTGGTAAGAAGGCAGGCATCAAAACCACTCCCAGCAACGAGGGTCTCTCATGGTCGGCGAAGATTTTCTTTTTGGGCGCAATCATCACAGTTTGCGTGCTGTTTGTTCACTCGCGTAGAGGCAGTGGAAACGTTGTCGGCGGCGGATTAAAAGAAAAAAGCATGGCGTAGTTTATATAGTCCGTGTGCAGGTTAAAATACATACATACTAGAGCGCAAGCAAGCACGAGCACGAAGCACGTTCACGTTCACAAAGCTTGCGCATGTTCATGTTCGCTGAGTGGCCGGGAGTGCCGATCTGGCCCCGGCATGTTGCACATCTGGCTCTGCCCGCCGTGACGAAACCGTGCAAGAATAAAGATGGACAGCGATTGCTGGGGCGGGAGCGATGCGCACGTGGCCGCGGCCTAGCAATGCCTGGATGTCCGGCCCAGTAATTAGTGAGAAAGTGACGTGCGAAAAGAATCTCTGCGCCTGCGGTCTGAGACTTGCTGGGCGCTCACCGCTCACTAGGCGAACTAGCGCGGCGCCAAGTGGCAATACCTTTTTCTTCCCACCCGATTTTTCTCACCCTCTCTCCACCACCACCCACTCACCTCTCCCACACTCGACCCCCTCCTTGTGTGCATCTTCGAATTTTCATCCCCCACAGTATCTGTGAAGTCCTTTCTTTTTGGTCTTCACTGTCATTTCTTCAGTCGTTTCACGGGAAAAGAGGCGCTGCACTCCTTTTTCTTGTCTCGAAGAGTTTCAGGCGCGTTTCTTCCAGCAAGACACGCTTCTTATTCTCACTGAGCCCATCTTGTTTCTCTGCATTCACCGGCGGAGAGATATCTATACCATAATACCAACCTAGCCTGTACTCTCCCTCGCTCAGTCTCACACACTTGTGCCGATCGAAGTCGATAATATCACCTATACCACCAATATGGCTGAACAACTCGACATGAGTCGTCTCTCGATAAACGATCAGCATGGCCCCAACGGCCACATCGATCGTGCCGCCTACATTCCCCCTCACCTTCGCGGTCGTCCTGGAGGAGCTCCCGCTCCCGGTCCTGGTCCGGCCATGGACGGTGCTCCTCCCATGATGAATGGTGGCGGCATGAACGGCGGTCCTCCCGCTGGCCTCAATGGCAGTGCATGGGGCCCCGCACCAGGGTCAGTATACGATTCTTCCGCTGATGAACATCGCAACTCTAACGCCAGGCAGCAGGGGATATGGCGGTCCTCATCAGCAGCAGCAACAGCAGCGCGCAGACAACGGCGGCGGCAACTGGGCCAACGCTCCCAATTTCACTCCTCGAGGTAGCAATGCTCCCCCTCCGTTCCAGCAGTCCAACGGTGGCGGCTGGAACGGCGCCAATACTGGCCGATTCGATCCAAATGCTTATGGAAAACCAGGTGCAGGTGGAGCTCAAGGAGGAGGCGGCGGCTCTGCACGTGGATCTGGTGATGGACAATGGCGAGATGGCAAGCACATCCCCGGGCCCTCCAATCCTCGTGTAGAGCGCGAGCTTTTTGGAGTCCCCAACGATCCAACCAAGCAACAAACCGGCATCAATTTCGAGAAGTACGATGATATCCCCGTGGAGGCCTCTGGCCAAGGGGTTCCAGAGCCCATCAACCAGTTCTCCAACCCTCCTCTGGACGACCATCTGCTCACCAACATTGAGCTTTCTGGTTACAAGGTCCCGACCCCTGTCCAAAAGTACTCCATTCCCATCGTCATGGGCGGCCGTGATTTGATGGCTTGCGCTCAAACTGGTTCCGGAAAGACTGGCGGCTTCTTGTTCCCCATCTTGTCCCAGGCCTATCAGAGCGGCCCTAGCGCTGCACCGGCTGCAACTGGTGGAGGCTATGGACGCCAACGCAAAGCTTATCCCACCTCTCTCATTCTCGCTCCTACCCGTGAGTTGGTGTCGCAGATCTACGACGAGGCCCGCAAATTCGCCTATCGTTCATGGGTACGTCCCTGTGTCGTCTACGGAGGTGCCGATATCGGCTCCCAGCTCCGCCAGATCGAGCGTGGTTGTGATCTGCTCGTCGCCACCCCTGGTCGTCTGGTCGACTTGATCGAGCGTGGCCGTATTTCTTTGTGCAACATCAAGTATCTTGTTCTCGACGAGGCCGATCGTATGCTGGACATGGGTTTCGAGCCGCAGATTCGCCGTATCGTCGACGGTGAGGATATGCCACCTACACAAGGTCGTCAAACCCTCATGTTTTCCGCTACATTCCCTCGCGACATCCAGATGCTCGCTCGCGACTTCTTGAAGGAGTACATTTTCCTTTCCGTCGGTCGTGTTGGTTCCACCTCTGAGAACATCACTCAGAAGATTGAATACGTTGAGGATGGCGACAAGCGCTCCGTCTTGCTCGACATCTTACACACTGTCGGCACCGGCCTCACTTTAATCTTCGTCGAGACGAAGCGCATGGCGGATTCTCTCTCCGACTTCCTCATTAACCAGGGCTTCCCTGCCACCTCCATTCACGGTGACCGTACTCAGCGCGAGCGCGAAAAGGCCCTGGAGATGTTCCGCGCTGGACGTTGCCCCATCCTTGTCGCCACCGCTGTAGCGGCTAGAGGTAACGTTAATCACTTCTACATGCTGCACATCTACTGACGTCATATAAAGGTTTGGATGTCCCGAACATTAATCACGTGGTGAATTACGATCTTCCGACGGACATTGATGATTATGTGCACCGTATCGGTCGTACTGGTCGTGCTGGAAACACGGGTATCTCTACGGCGTTCTTCAACCGTGGCAACCGTGGAGTTGTCCGAGACCTCATTGAGCTTCTGAAGGAGGCCAACCAGGAGGTTCCTCAGTTCCTCGAGAGCATTGCTCGTGAAGGCGCCGGTTTCGGTGGAGGTGGTGGACGCGGCGGCCGTGGACGCGGCCGTGGTGGCCCTGCTAACCGCGACGTTCGTCGCTTTGCCGGCGGTGGTGGCGGCGGCTACGGAGGCGGCGGTGGCGGTGGCGGCGGCAACTGGAGCGGTGCTCCTGGCGGCTACGGCGGTGGATTCGGCGGACCTCCACCTGCCGGTGCCGGAGGCGGCTTCGGTGGACCTCCTCCTCCTGCTTCGTATGGCGGCGGCGGTGGTGGTGCCTACGGTGGTGGAGGTTATGGCAACCCATCCGGCCCTGCTGGAAACTCCTGGTGGTAAATACGAAAAGTCTGCGACACATCGATATCCAGGACATGATTGCTTTCTCATACACGATGATCTGGGATATCGTTTCGCCTCGATCTCTTTGCCCTGCTGAGTATTCTCGGAATAGGGCAGATATATCCGGCAGTCTCGGTCTCTTTTGCGCGTTTGCCACGGCCCACGGTTTTCACACATTTACCTCTTTCTTATAGTTTTCTGCAATTCATTTCCGGCTACTACGGAACGACTCGGAAGTCCGGAACTTGCTCTCATACCCCGATCAGCATATAGACAGCGACTGTTTCTTTGCGGGCCTGCCTCTTTCTCGAGCTCTGCATACCCAGGATATCCGGCGCACCACCGTCGAACTCACGTCGAGCTCGATATCATAGAAGGCAGAGGCAATCAGCCTTTTTTTCAGGAAGGGAATGCATTACGAACATCTTATGCCTCCGCTCTTCCTGCTTAGCATGCTGCTTGGGGAAGCTTCAATTAGATCTCGTTTCACCGGCCTTTCGATGCCAATGACTTGTTTTTTTATATTTTATCTCATTTTCCTCATCTCACAAAAAGCGATTCCTTTTCCCTTGCCATAGCTCACAGCGGGCTCGTCTTTGTACGTCGTCTTTCTCAAAGCGGAGAGAGTCACAGGTGTGGATCTTTTTGGACGACGGGAAGAAAAGCTCGCTGGTTTCATCGCACATAGATGGCGTTTCATGAGGGTTGCCCTTTTCTAATAGACCCTGTCCGAGGGTTGGCGAAGGAGATACCCCGATTTCGGTACCACCGATGGTGCGAGGAAGCTACTCACTAGGAGAGGCTTTGGTTTGCATCTATATACCGAGATCCACTCATGACTGGGGTGAAGGAATCATACATAAAAGCACTGTTCGAATCGGATGGTTCGGTTACATAGACTATTTGCGGAAAGTAATCTGTTAGCTCTCATGAAATCCGACGAGTTTCCTTAGTCACTTGGTCGCCTGTGTGCATTGTGATAACTAACTGACGTGCCATGTTGCAATCTTTATATATATCCGTAAGAAGTGTAAAATCTGCCTAGAACCTTATTTAACCCTTTTTTCAATCTGTTTATGCCTGTTGTAGTCGCCATAAGGGTGCAAAGATGGCAATTTTGAGCTGTGCACAGCACTTGTCAGCTTATCAATGCCTTTCTATACCATTGTAACTCTACCCACTACCCGTTGGCTACATATGCTTGTTACTAAGGGGACATTGACTCCGCACATCACCTGTTGGCCTATCCCCTGGCATTATATAGTATGAATGCTGGTATCATTCATTAATGGTGATGCTGCCGTTATCGAGTCAATATTATTATTAGATACGAAGCCCACCTGAGCAACCTAGAATCGACGCCGGCACGTGCCGGGCACGCGGCGCATCTGATGTTCCGGCCCATGATGCCTGCCTTTCACTCGTATGATGGCGACGCGGCTCATGAAGACTGTTCTTTCTCCAAAGTGCGCGCTGTATTCTGTCTGCGCTGCATTCAATGTCATTGTCCTTGCGCCTCTGACATTCGACCGCGTCCACATTCCTTCCCTGCCGAAACCTTGCACGCTGCGACCAAGCTCAACATGGATGTGAACACGACCTCATCAGCGGTGGCACCTCCACCACCGCGCACCGACGAGCCCGACTCCAGAAACAGCCTCCGCCATATCCTCGCCGCCGAAACTCCAGAACCCCCCATGGATGACGCGAAACCCTCACCACCGGCCCCGGCCAGCACCCACGGTCCCGATGAGAGCGAAGCCGCGCAGGACGCACCGGACGCCTCCAAAGGCGCGCCCGAAACCGATCCCTGCAAGGCCTACTACACCGCGACTACGACGACGACGCGCCGCAACGCCAACGGGAGCGTCTCCTCTGTATATTCGGGCAACAAGATTCGACATCTAAAGAAGGATGACGGCATCCCCCTTTGGCGCAAGGACATCCAATATGACTTCCTGCGCTCTGTCTTTGAGGATCCGCAGAAGGTATTTCACAAGAAGTCGGAGCCCAAGAACCCGGAATTGTTTACCTTTGCGGATATATATCTCGACGCCATGGCGAACAGCAGCAAGTGCAGCAAGATACTAAAGGACAAGCTGCTGACGGAACGGCCCGCGGCTGTGAACATGGCCATGGTCTGCCTGCTGGTGAACGTAGGCCGGATGAACACGACCCTGAACTGTAAGGCGCATATGTCCCAACTGCAAGCACATGTCTGACCAAACAACTACAGTCTTCCCTGAAATGCGCGCCCAGTTGCGGACCTACCACTCGATTCCCTCACTACAAGCCCGCCAGGACCCCAACGCATACAAGCAGCTTCAAGACGCCCCACGGCTGAAGTCGATTCTCAAGGGTGCCACGGAAGATGAAGAGCAACCCAGCACGGTAGAGGACATCAAGAACCACCCGGTCCCGCGAACGAATCCCGTCAACCTCATATTCGTCCTATCCCAATACGCACCCAAGATCTCGGAGCTACATTTCTTCCCTCCACGGGATTTCTTCGACCTCGTCATGCGACCCAATCTGAGTAGCAAGTCTAGGGCAACCGCGTTCCTATGGCTCATGTGGTGGTATCTGGAGAGCGACTTCACAAAAGAGGCGGCTGCATCGAACCCCTTTGGTTCTGGCCAATTGGGACCGACTGGGGACCCTGCTACGGCGGATTATCCGATCAAGTGTCCGGCATTCGACTTCTTGACTCCCGAACAGGAAGCATTGGAGAATGTGGACACTGTTGAGGAGAAGAATTTCGGCGAGGTCAAGCGCAAAGAGAGAATCGGTATGTTTTCTGCTCGTACACTTACATTTATTGATCTGCAGTGCTAACATGGGCATAGCTATTCTTGGCAGTGATATGGCGCCGGTGGTCACTGGACCGAAACGAAATAGCAAAAAGGGTAAGTGATGTTTTTTCCCCTTCCGAGATGTATTTCAAGGTTCCATGGAAAAATTGAAGCAGATGTGTCGGGCATGCCGCAGCGTCGACCAATTCCGTTCCCACAGCCAAACCATTCCCCCGCAATTTCTCCATTTGTCTCATACTTGACCTCGGATGCGGAGCAATGCTGACACTTTAACCAGCTTTCAATCAAAATCCCGTTTTTTCGGTACTGGCTGATGATGGAGCTTCAACACCCGGGCGTGACCGACAATCACCATCCCATGGTAAGACGATTTTTGGCCGTGATGGTATTTTTCGACATCATTACTAATCATAAACAGGCTCCGCAAGAGGCCGTAGCAAGTTAGCCAAATCGCTTATAGAGCGGGACTACCCGTCCGACACCGACCGCACACGTTCAGCATCTCCACCCGGCAGCGTCTACAACACCGGTAAAAAGTCGACGCCCAACATGCGGATCAACACCCTGCTGAACGACGATGGGTCAACCACAACGCCGGTATCTAAGGGACCTGGCCGAGGCAACTGGTCTCGCAATCGCAATGGCGGGGCTCGGGCCTTCAAAGCCCGTCTAGATGCTCAAACCAATTCTCAAGAAGGACAGTCGCCTTCGGCTGCTGGCCCTCCTCCCGGCTACACAGGTCCTCATGGTTTCTACCTTCCCCTCAATGGTTCTGACCCTAGTCATAAGCGCACCCGTCCACTTACGCAGCACCAACTAGCGGTCGAGCAATACCGGCGGCGGCGTGTAGAAGTGATACTCGACCGGGGCATCCGCATCGAATATAAGCGGGCACAGCGACGTAGACGACAAGATGGTCCATTCATGCGTGCCTGGGTCCGCTGCAAAGGTATTCAAGACGGATACGACACAGACGAAGACAGTAACGTGCAAGCGCTTCAACAAGCCGACATTGAAGTTGGTACCAAGACCCCTCCGCCCATGTTGGCGGGATTGGTTCCTCTGGATTTTGGCGGCGAGCAAAACGACCACGGCGAGGAAGCGTACCATCGGTCCAAGATGCTGACGCGTGCTATTCGTCGCATGGAAAGATGGGATGGCGGAAAGCGTGCACCGCGGAGAGGAAAGAAGGTCAAGAACGGGGATCTGGTGTGGATGGAGAGCAACGGCCATGCGGATGGTGAAGAGCGAGAGGACAGGGATGATGACTATGGTGACTCGGATGCGGAGATGCAGGATGTCGAAGATGGGAGGGATAGAGACGAAGAGATGGACTCGGATGAGGATGATGACGAGTTGAGGGGCGGGCCTGACGCTTATACCCTACCGCCCTTGTCCTCCATGGCAGATTGATTGCCGGCGAGCGACCGAGCGACCGAGCGACCAAGGTGGTTGCATGGTAAGATATGGCGTTATGGGTGGATATGGATGGATAATATGGGAAGGTATCTGGTGTGGAGCGAAGTGACTAACTACTCCCTGCCCCCATGGACCGCTGGCTCGCTCTGGTTATTATATATATATATCTCTCTCTCTGTCTTTTGTTTTCTTCTCTGTATCGATAAACCTTTTCTTTCCCCTGTGTAAAAAAAAGCTTTATTTAACCAAAGGGATATCCGGTGTTTTCTTCGATAGCGAGAACTGCCACTGGATCCTGTCATATTTTTTTGGTTTTTCAAGGGTGGAAATTGGAAATTGGAAATAGAAATGTACCACTACCACTACTACTACTACTACTACTACTACTACTACTACTACTACTACTACTACTACTACTACTACTACTACAGTACTACTATACAGCCAATCAATCAATAAACAGAACCCCCCAACCCAATCTACCCCATTCCAACAAAATAAATACCATGCATCCATCCATGCATCCATCTCATCGATAATAACAATAAGCTCGATAAGCAATAACAATCAAGCCCCTAGTATATATACCATTTATTAAAAAACAACAACAACAACAACAACAGCCCCCATCGTCCGATCCATCCATCCATCCATCCATCACCTTCTGCGAACCCATCGCGTTCATCATCCATGGTCCATCCATCATCCTCACTACCTACCTTAACTACCTACCGTGCCTACCTACCTACCTATCCTCCACCTCATTATCTTTTTCTTTTTCTTTTTCTTTTTCTTTTTCTTTTTCTTTTTCTTTTTCTTTTTCTTTTTCTTTTTCTTTTTCTTTTTCTTTTTCTTTTTCTTT
>MU005774.1:372637-383802 GCA_010093715.1 Pleomassaria siparia CBS 279.74 | reverse complement strand
CTTAGTAATAAAATATTTTTATATTATAATAGGGCCTGCGTTACCTAGCTTTATAAGAACGCTAGTCTCCTTACCTGCGCGCTAGGGCATATAAAGGACCCTAAGTAGAAGAGACGCTGTACTAAGTAGAAGAAGGCGCGCTAAGATAAGGCTAGGGCTAATAGAAGGAGGCTAGAGTAGTATATATTAGTATTGTTCTATAGGAATTAACAGTTTCTCTATTAAGTATTAAATAACCTACAGGTGTAGTTAAATATTTATAAGCCCTCCTATATACCTTATCTAACCTAAAACTCCTGTTAAACGCCTAGAGAAGTACTCTACTTCTTCTAGTGCCGCTTATATACTCTACCTGTTTAGGTAGGCAAGGTATAGATTATTATTAACCTGCCTGCAGATATCTCCGCGTTTAATAGGCCCTAATTAACCTCTTAGATCTGTCTATAACAAGGAGCCTTTATTACATATATTAGTAGTAAGGCTTATAAGTAGTAGCATACATTTAACGCCCTTTTTTAGGGGGGGGGGCTAGATTACTGTGCTGCTAGGAGATAACTTTATACTATTTATATAATATAAATAACCTGCTAGTATTAAAAAGATTATAAGTAGCAACTATAGGACTAAGTTAGCTAGGGCTGTAAACTAAACACTAATAGGGTAGGATTATAGTATAAGCTTATAAACAACGTAGTAGTTATTAGGCAGTATTTTAAAGGCCTTATTTAGGCAGTAAACAGACTTAGGTAGTACTTAATAGTGCCTACGTAGTAAATTAATAAGGTAACGTTAAAATACATAATAACTAACTTATAGACGGCTCTACCCCTTATTACCTTCTATTTAAGGACTAATCTGCCTATTTAGGCCTAACCTGCCTTACTTATGCTAGATTATATAGTATACTTTATACGTTATAGCCTAGAGTAAGCTGCATAGAGCGTGCTTAGTAATTATACTGTGCCTAAATTAGGCTTATACTATAGTTAAGCTAAGATAACCTTATAATTACGCTAAGGCTGCGCTAAGGTTCTATTAACGTAGGACTAGGTTTTTACTATAAGTACACTAAGACTGCACTAAGACTACAACGTAGTTGTAATAGTTTTTTACTATAATTACGTTAAGACTGTACTAAGACTATAACGTAGTTATAATAGTTTTTTACTATAATTATATTAAGACTATACTAAGTCTATACTATAGCTGTAATAGTTTTTTACTATAATTATACTAAGACTGCACTAAGTCTACACTATAGCCGCGATAGTTTTTTACTATAATTATATTAAGACTACACTAAGTCTATACTATAGCTATAATAGTTTTTTACTATAATTATACTAAGACTGCACTAAGGCCGTACTAGGATTATACTAAAATTTTATATAGTTTTTACTATAGACTTACATTAGGACTGTAACGTACGCTATAATTATATTAGGAATATAAAGGGGTATAGTTATTAGTTAATATACGTATGTGCCTTACTCTTATTTTAATACTAGCTAGCAGTATAGTGTCTAGATAGAGTTTACGCGCTATATAATTACAGGTAACCCTATATATCTTACAGGGTTAGTAATAGTTAATAACTACATTCTTATAAATAGGTAGGATAGTTATCTACTGCGCACTTATAGCCTTGCTTAGGGTA
Source organism: Pleomassaria siparia CBS 279.74 (assembly GCA_010093715.1). NCBI lineage: Eukaryota > Fungi > Ascomycota > Dothideomycetes > Pleosporales > Pleomassariaceae > Pleomassaria > Pleomassaria siparia. The sequence goes on along the minus strand of MU005774.1, from coordinate 382,145 downwards.
CTAGAGTACTATCTACTACCCTAGCATATTCTACTACAGATCTGTATATCCTCTCCCCTAGGTTTTAATTAACCTTTTACATAGGCTACCTATGCAAGGATCTACTATATAGTACTTACTACAGCTAAGGTTCTACTTCCTACTCCTTCTAGCGTAACCTCGTGTAATATTAGTTTAAATAGGCAGGGCCCCTATTAGTAAGTTACTATAAGACTATCCTATAACTATACTATAGTTATACTATACTATATATTTAATTATGCTGCCTACTATGCGTTATTAGCTATATAATATAGGTAGTTGCGTAGGGACGTTGCTACATATACGTATATACTTAGGCACGTAGGGATACTCTATTACTATACACTAAGGGAGAATATAAGGATAGGTGTAATATATATTAACTATTAGCGTAGGTACCTAAGTCTATTATGTCTACAGACAGCTAACCCTACGCTGTCTAGGTCTAATCTAACTAGTAACCCTACGTAGACAGCGCTACTAACTTTAATAATATTAATTAAGTGTATAATAGCGTTAGCTGTTCCTCTGCTAGTAGTCTAGCTATAACCCTATATAGTATAGTTAGTATTTATAAGTAAGGGATATACGTAGCACCTGCAGTTTATTACTTATATATAGTGTAGTTAATATATTATTATATAGTTAACGCACTAGCTATATCTAGTACAGCCCTTAAAGCGTCTATTATATTATCTTTAGCCCTGCGTTTATTTTCCCTTATAATTACCTAGTCGCAAATAATAGCTCGCAGGTTAGTAATCTCCTTATTACGCTTAGTAATTTTATAAATTAGCTTCTTAAAGCAGCCCTAATATTACTAGGTAGTAGTAGTTACCTCCTGTATAAGAGACTAGAAGTTACGCTCTACCTTATAGAGCTTATATTCTGTCTGCTTAATAGTTACCCTTAACGCAGATTATTATGCTTTACTTAACTTAATATTAAGGGTAACGTTATGCTATTTAGCGTACTTATTAATTACAGTTATAGTAATATTATATTAGAGCGTCTTTATCTAATCCTAGAGCTCTTTTACTATAGGTTAGCCTCTGTCTTTATACACTAGTATAGAGTAGATACTTGCTAAGAGGTCCTTTAGTTAAGCTAGCTTATTCTTATTATATCCTAAAGCCGTCTATTATCTTATACTATTAAGTAGAATTAAACTAAGCTAGTTGTTGCTAGTTCTAGTTATAACTATATAGTAATGTATTATTAGCGCATAGCAGTTTATAAGTACGCCTAACTAGAATATTACTATTTATAATAAGGCGTAGCATTAGCTAGGTAGTTATAATATTACTATTAGCAGCAGCTAGTATACCTAAGACTAAGGCAGCGTATAAAGAATATAGCGTATAGGTTAATATAGTATTACTACTACTAGCTAAGTTAATAAGCTTAAGCTTATTATCTATAACTATATAGAGGTTTATAGTTGCAATATTACTATTACTTGCTAGGTTAATAAGGTTGTTACCTAAGACTATATAATGTAAGTAAGACTATAGGGCAGAGGCATATTACTCCTTTTCTTACTAATACTCTTAGACTATAGGGAATACTTATAAGTTGCTATTATTACTATACTTATTAGATGCGCTTAGCACTAGGTAATTAATAGTAAGAAAAGGTCTATAGAGTTATAAGGGTAAATTTCTTATATGCAGACTATTTTACAGGAGGTAAAGGTAGGAAACGCTAGCATACGTAACGGCTTAGCTTAGATAGCGCGTGTTACCTACTAGGTAATAAGTAAGTTAAAAAGGGGTCCCTATTATAGAGTAGTTAACTAACGCGTCTACTATAAGCTATATAGACTTACTATAAGGCGCGATAGTCTACCCTATAGAGCTAGTTAAAACTAGTAGATAACTATATAGGAGTAGCTGTATTTACTTTACTATATAATTATAGGAGCGTCTCTATTACTAGCTTACGTGCTGTTATAGTACTGTAAGGCAGTTTATAGTTAAAGGTAAGGGTAAAGGTAGAGTTAAAGTTAACATTAACGTTAGGGTTAGAGTTAGCATTAATATTAGATTTAGGGTTAGAGTTAAAGTTAAAGGTAAAGTTAGAGTTAACGTTAACGTTAAAGTTAGAGTTAGAGTTAACGTTAAAGTTAAAGCTAGAGTTAAAGTTAGAGTTAACGTTAAAGTTAAAGCTAAAGTTAACGTTAAAGTTAACGTTAAAGTTAAAGTTAAAACTAGTGCTATTACTATAAAGTAGATATAAGGGTAGGAGTTAAAGTAGTAACTATAAGTAAAAGAGAGAGTACGCGCCTTTATATTTCTTCGTATAGGCCCCCCCTGCCCCTTACTAGATAAAAGATACTAGAGCACCTTTTCTAGATATACTATAGACTTAGTAACCTGTCTAGTCTCTAATAGTTAATTATATAATACTTTCCCCTATAGTTATAATGCTTAACTTACCCCCTACTACTAGGTAAATAAACCTGCCTAACTACTCTATTAGATGTATACTAATAGAACATCCTTATAGGAACTCTAGCTTATATATTATTAGTATAGGGCTCCCTTAGGATAGTAACATAGCTCTTAGTACAGCCTCTTAGCTATTCTATAGCCTTAGCAGATAGATCTAATTAGGCTTGCTAGTAACTATGCCTGCTTTAACCCTCTATTACTATAAACTACTATAAGGAATTGCTACTATAGGCACTACTACAAACTACACGCGCGTGCTACTACTACTAGAGGGTCTATTACTATAAATTATTATAAGAAATCCTGCTATAGATACTACTACTTACTACACGTGCGTGCTACTGCTGCTAGAGGGTCTATTACTATAAATTATTATAAGAAATCCTGCTGTAGATACTACTACTTACTATACGCGCGTGCTACTGCTGCTAGAGGGTCTATTACTGTAAATTATTATAAGAAATCCTGCCGTAGATACTACTACTTACTATACGCGCGTGCTACTGCTGCTAGCAAGTCTATTACTATAAGTTACTGTAAGAAATCCTGCCGTAGATACTACTACTAACTACACACGCGTGCTACTGCTGCTAGAGGGTCTATTACTATAAATTATTATAAGAAATCCTGCTGTAAATACTACTACTTACTACACGCGCGTGCTACTACTGCTAGTAAGTCTATTACTATAAGTTACTATAAGAAATCCTGCTATAGATACTACTACTAACTATATACGCGTGCTACTGCTGCCTGTAAGTCTATTACTATGTATTACTATAAAATATTCCTGCTATAGGCACTACTACTAACTACACGCGCGTGCTACTACTACTAGTAAGTCTATTACTGTAAGTTACTGTGTAAAATTAAAATGTCTAGTAAAGGCGCAGTCCCTCTGTTAATTATTATAGATAATTATTAGATAGACCTACTACCTAGTATTATCCCGCAGGAGAACTAGACTTAGCAAAGGGTTAGCGTCTAGGCGCGTAGCAGTAACTCTTGCTAATAGGCACTAGAAACTGCAGGCTGCCCTTTAAACTATAATAGTAGGCCCCTTTATAATATAAACTGTAAGACTACTCTATTTTACTATAGGGGGGGCTAGTGCGCAAAGTTATAAGGCGTAAACGCGCTCCTTAAAGCTATTACTTTAGACTATTAAGAGACTAAAAGATCTACTCTTAGGTTTTTAAAGTAGTTATTCCCTTAGTTACTACAACGTAAATAATAAAAGCTACCTACTATATAATAAAATCCCTTAGTTACTATAGCAAGAATAGTAAAGGCTACCTATAGATTCTTTAATATTTTATTAGTCTAATTTAGTTATTAGAGTTCTCTTGCCTGTAATAGATGCGCTAACTAGAGTTAACATAGCCTACTGCTACCCTAAAGTTAAGATTATCTAATAAGAAACTATGTAGCCTTAAAATTACTACTATATATTACACGCTAAATAAGCCCTAAATAAACAGAGTTATATGCAGAAGAAGCCCTTAGTTACTATAGTATTACTATTACTAAGATAGCCTAAATTACTAGGGTATTGCATGCTAAATAAGCCCTCTCTATAATAAGCCCTTAGTTACTACAGTATTACTAACAGAGCCTAAATTACTAGGGTATTATATGCGAGAGAAGCCCTCTATTACTATAACCTAGGTCTAGATCTAGGTCTATATCTAGCTCTAGCTCTAGGTCTAGGTCTAGGCCTAGCTTTAGCTCTAGCTCTAGCTCTATGTATAGTGTAGTGTAGTGTAGAGTAGTATAGCTAGCTAGGTAAAGCAAAGGTTAAGCTTCTTAAGGAGGATAAAGAGGGGGGGGAGAGAGAGAGAAGAAAACTTAGCTTATAGTTTATAAAGGGCTTAAGTAATAAGATTACTATTAAGTTACCTAAGGTTTATAAGTATTATAAGGGAGGAGAGGACTTACCTTATAGTAGGCTTATATAGTAAGATTAATATTATGTTAACTACGCTCTATAAGTATTATAAGGAGAGTAAAAGGGGAGGATAAGAAGACTTAGCTAGTATTAGAGTTAGGTAGTAAGGTTAATAGTAATTGCGTTTTTGTAAGTATTATAAGGGTCCTTAATAAGGAGGATAGGAAGACTTAGGTTAGTTAATAGTAAGAGATTAATATTAAAGTTAGAATAAAAATAGGCTGTAGGGGTGTTATATAGAGCGTTCCTGCTAGTTAGGTAATAGTAAGAGTTTTTAAAGCAGATGCAATTAACTTATAAATATAAGCAACGTAGTAGTAAAGATAAAGTTTTAGTATTACGTAGGGTCTACATGTAGTTATATAGTAATATAGAGTAATTATAATTATAAACATGCTTACTTTATAGGTCCCCTACTAGGGCTAGTTATGTCCTAAAGGATATATATTATATATATAGTAAGGGCAAGCGTCTATATACGCGCGCATAAAGTAGGTAGTTAAGTATATAGATAATAGCTGCGTGTAGCAGGCTAACGTAATACTATATAGCTTAAGAGCAGATACTTAGGTAGATCCTTAAGGTCTAATAGTTTATATAGTACGTATACATACTCTAATAGACTATATCTAGACTACCTCTTAGCGTCTATCCCTAGGGGTATAGTACTACTAAGGGGTGTTTTAGCTAGTTAGATAGAGGACTACCCTATATATATATATAATCTGCAGTAGTTAGCAGTTATATATATAACAAATTATAGTAAATTACATAAGCGTATAGTAACGCGCTCTATAGGTTAAGTTAGTATATATACTAAGTTAATACGTAGGGTAAGGTCTAAGAACTCTTATAGTAGGGTAGTTAATAACTCTATATATAATAAATTATAGTAAACTACTATAAGGCGCTGTTACGTGCTGTATAGGGTAAGGCAGAGTATCTACTGCTATAAACTATAGCGCAGTGCCTAGAAACACTATATAAGTTAGTTAGCGCTTCTATATATAATAAATTATATTAACTATACTCTGTATATAATGTATTATATAGTAGAATACTATAATACGTAACGCAAGCATAGGTAGTATAAGGCAAGCTAGGGAGTCTGCTAACGTGCCCTATGCTAAGGTTCTAGAAATACCTTATAGAGTAGTTAATAACTGCATACGTAATAAATTATAGTAAATTATATTAACATATAATAGCGCGCCTTATATAAGGTAGATTAAGCTAGGGTATCTACTAAGATAACACGTAGCATAGGATCTAAAAACCCTTATAGTAAGGTAGTTAATAACTCTATACCTTTATGCACGATAAATTATAGTAGATTACTATAAGGCGTAACTTACGTGCTGTATAGGGCAAGCTAGGTTATATACTAAGATAACCTGTAGCTATAGAAAACTTACTATAAGTTTTAACCCCTATATATATAGTAGGCTATAATAAGATAAATTATAGTAAGGTGTAGTAACGCTTAGTAATAACTAAGTAATAACAGGCAAGTTATATGCATTTTAGGGTCTTCCTATTACTACTAACTATAATACTATTATTAATATATTAGATTTACTAGAAATATTTAGGTAGACGTATTTATGCAGGAGAGAGATGTAGCGTTAGGTAGGACTTATTTAACACATGCAGTACTGCGCTGTTACTATCTAACGTGCATATAGTATAGACTTAGGACCTAATTATAATTTAGACTCTAGCAGCAACAGTAATAGTAATAGTAATAGCAAGCAGCTGCTGTCTAATTTCTATCTTATGCTAGATAGACGTATTATTAACGTAGATAACGCACCTAGGCCTATCCCTTCTAAACTAGAGATTAGACTAGCGCGCGATAATAATACTAGGTCCTATAAGATAGGGTCTACCTACGTAATGTTAAGAAAGACGTATAAAGAAGTATAGACGCGTTAGGTAGGCATAGTAATACTAGGCGCTGCTGTAAGAGAACTAGAGAGGTATAGTAGCTGTCTAACTGTTACTATTATACATATTAACATCCCTAGGTCTACTAACCTATTCTTCCTATTTTAGACTAAAATTAATTACGCTTTTGCTTCCTAGTTATACAACATCTACGCTACTAAAGGAGACGTTAATAAACTCTTTACTAACAAACGTATAAAGAGCTTCTATAATTAACTTAGCTTTAAGAACGTAAATTAATAGGTAGATATAATTAATGCTATACTATATAGCGTGTTAGAAGCTCTATAGCTAATAACTACCTTAAGCGTAACAGCTAATAAGATAAGTAATATAATAACAGACTATTAGCTTATATATTAAGACCTGCTTAACGTTATTACCTTCTAACTCTTATATATACTATTTTAGACGCACCTTAAATATGCCCCTAAGCGTATGTATTAGTATAACTAGAGTAGGTCTAGGCGTAAGATTTAAGTATACTCTGCGCTTAAGAATGCGGATTAGTAGTAGGAGATACAGGATATCCTCCTAGAGGGCGCTATAGTAGTGCTAGTTCTTATTAGAGTAAATAAAACCTACCTAACTAACTATTAAGGTAACTAGGTTGCGTAGCTAGTGTACTTGTCTGTTAGTAATCTAGATACTTAGGTGCGTAGGTCTTAGAAATGCCTAGGTGTTATCCTTATTAGCCTGTTACTAATTATAAAGGACTATAGTTACTATGTTAGAGCCTAGATATACTACTAGGCTATAGTAAAGATATTTAAGTATATATACGCGTAACCTCTATAGTATATAGCCCCTAACATATACAGCGCTAAAGGGACTAGAACATGCTAGGGTAAGGCTGTAGTATGCAGATAGAATAGAATAAATATATTATCCTATTATAGGCGCTATTATAGCAGACTACGCTAAATAGGTGCTAATTATAGGTGTAAAGGATAGCTAACATTGCGTAGTATATAAGGTACTACTAAAGGAGCGCTACATACTTATTTAAGATAACTGCCTAAATTAGTCTAATGCTAAATTCTAGCCTATTAGGACCCCTATAGATATATAGCAGCTTATATAAGAATAGACTATAGTAAACGTAAGACTAGTATACCTAGACTACGTCTATAAAGTCTCTAACTTTACGTAGCAGCATGCATACGTTAACGTATATAAGGCACTAGTGCCTAACCTCTTACACTAGCTGCATAAAGGTATAGTAAAGTATTTATTAGACTAGCTGTTACTACTTATTAGAGATATTTATAGTAAGTCTAGTAAGAACCTCTTAATAATAAGCTGCTATAAGTTAGATAATAACTACTATAACGTGCTATATTACCCTAGCCTAAAGATATTTAACTATACTGCCTATAGTTAGATTTTATAGTAGACTAGGAATAAGTAGAAAGCTATAATAAGATAGGCCGTGCTAGTACATATACCCTTGCTTAAAAAGGATGCCCCTAACGCGCTCTAGTATCTAAAGGCAATCTATAACTTTATAATCCTAGCCTATTATTATAGTTATAATAAGGACACCCTTAGCTACCTCCTAGACGCCCTAAAACGCATAGACACATATAAATATAAGCTTTAAAAGTACTAACCCTAGAATACAGACGGGAATACTATCTAGAATATACTAAAATTCTATAACGTAACGTACTATATTAGGGTAATTAAGCAGTATAGCGCGCTGCATAATTTTAACATAGGTTTATATATAGAGGTAGCACACATATAGCTAGTAAAGGTCTTTTTTAGTTTAACTAATAAAAAGGATATAATGTTATAGATATATATGCATAATATAAGATTAATAAGGTTGTAGTATCTAGATAGACACGCTATAAGCAGCGCTGTAATAGGGACTTAGGACTATATTACCCTACTAGAGGCCTAAGTACTATGTATAATAAGCCTAATTAGTTTAAAAAGGCTAGGGTAGCCTTTATGCTAGCTAACTACTACATTTAGGCTAAATCTCCCCCTATTAGTATAGACTACTATAAAGCACGTAGCTAATTACTGTAATATTTTAGATTTTGCAGCAGTAGTTACTGTATTTATACAAGAATTAAGGGGACTAACTGCTAGGTCTACAGCTTATAAAGATAAGGCAGATAGGCAGGAATTAGACTATAGTTAGGTCTATAACTACCTAATAGCTATTTCTCCCTCTATAAAGTACTAGAAGGCTAATAGTAAGATAGACGTAGACCTAATAGGCGAATTATAAGCTATCCTTAGGTGTGTACTAAACTAGTAACGTAGAGGTAAGTAGATAAGGTATAACGCATAGGTGTAAGAATATAATTATACTTCTAGTAGGTCTAACCTATTATATAGTAAACGCGTAGGCTAAGTCTAGTTAATATTCTAGACGCATAACCTTACTAGCACTTATAGTAATAGTCTACCTTACGTACTTATAGGTATAGTAATAACTATACTATAGGTGTTAAACAGCGCTAAATATAATAAGGTTTATAGAATGCTTAAATTCTAGGCGTAGCCTAACCCTAATAGCAGAACCTGTCTATTCTTAAGTAGCTTAAAGTGTTACTTAGTAGGATAGCTGCTGTAAGCAGCGTACGTTATACTAGCTAATTATACTAGGAAGTTCCTAATTAATAACTTTATAGACTTTAATAAGTATAACGCTATATATAGCTTAACATTCTTAGAGAATAACAAATAATATATAGACGCGTATAAAAAGTAAAAAAGGTAATAGCTACTAGTACGTTACCTACTATATCTTACTAGTATATTACTATTATTATAATATAAGACTATATAGTAAACGTATAAGCGTAAGTACGTAACTAATACTTATTATAAGCGCAGCTTTTATCCTTAGGTATTAGCGTATCTAGCCTAGTTATACACCCTATTATAGTCTAAGGTAGCTCTCTTACGTTTCTGTAGGACGTTCTCCTATCTATTATCTAGTTCCTTTGCTGTCTAACTGTTATATACACACTCTTACTCTATCTCTTCTATTCTTTACTATCTCTACTCTATACTCTCTATCCTGTCCCCTGCTATAGTCTCTACCCTGTTAGTAACCGTAGTTAGTATTATGTCTACTATAGGTCTAACTACTATAAGTCTACCTACTATAAGTCTA
>MU005774.1:360918-372597 GCA_010093715.1 Pleomassaria siparia CBS 279.74 | reverse complement strand
AGTCTACCTACTGTAAGTCTAACTACTATAAGTCTATCTATAGTAAGCCTACGTATAGTAAGTCTACCTACTATAAGTCTATCTATAGTAAGTCTGTCTACTATAAGTCTATCTATAGTAAGCCTACGCATAGTAAGTCTATCTATAGTAAGTCTGTCTACTATAAGTCTATCTACTATAAGTCTATCTACTATAAGTCTATCTACTATAAGTCTAACTACTATAAGTCTGTCTACTATAAGTCTAACTACTATAAGTCTAACTACTATAAGTCTAACTACTATAAGTCTACCTACTATAAGTCTAACTACTATAAGTGTAAACCTAATGCAAGTTCGCACCTATAGTAGTATAAGCTTACTGTAAGTCTAAGTCTATAGTACGTCTAAACGCATAGTAACCTAGACTTATAGTATATTCTAATATACAGCAAGCCTATAATAGCACGTATACATACTAGCTAACTATAACTAATATAACTATATACTAATATAGTTACTAACGCGTTTATAGTAAGGTAAAGCTTATAGTAAGTCTATAACAGCGCCTTACCTACTAATATACTATAACTAATACGCTAGCTAATAATTATAGGTATTAACAGATCTATAGTAACGCAGGACTTATAGTAATATATAACCTATAGTATACCTATAATAACTATTCCTACTACTATTGCACTATAACTAATATACTAGGCTAGTAATAGTAGGTATCTACAGGCCTATAGTAATATAAAATTTACAGTAAGTCTATAATAATACTTCTCTTACTATCCTACTGCAACTTATATATACTATAGCAGGTAACCTACGCCCTTATCTAAGATAAAGCAGACGTTATAGCAGATATATAAAGAAAGAGGCAGATAAGGATAACACAGCCTATGCGCTGCTAAGACTTCTCTTTATTATCTGCAAATATAAAATAATAATAGATCCCCTCTTACTTCTACCTTACTAACTCTACCTTACTCTATAACCTACCTTCTACTACCTCTACCCTATATCTACTACTTATACTCTACACCTACTTTACTACATATACTCTACTACCTCTGCCTCTAATTTACAAACTACGCGCGATTAATACTCTAACGCTATAGATAAAGACCTATACAGCGTACCTACACTGCGTAAGATAGTTCTAGAATACCTAAGGTATGTATATCCTACCCTACTAAACAGAGTGTATAGTATATTAACGCTTATTAAATAGTTTAGTAGCTCTAGTAGTAACATAGTTATAATAGCAGGCTCTACTAAGAGATAAAAGGGCAGGAAGTCTATAAAGGCTAATAACTAGGGTAATAGAAATATAGACCTATTATTAACCTCTAGGACTCTAGAGTAGTTTATAAAAGAAGCAGCTACTAACCTAAAAGGTAATATGCTAATAAAAATACTAAAATAGGGATTTAGGTTAGATAATATTATGCAGGCAATAATTACGTCTATAACTAAAGAAGCTAAGTAGGACCTAATACTACTTAATAGGGCAACGTACTCTACCTAGGGTAGTAAATTTAAGGCAGCTAAAAAGGCTGTGTTAGACGCTGTTACTAAAGATAATACTTTTACTCCTTACTTTAATAAGCTGCCGCCTAAATAAAAGGATGCTGCGCTTAATAGTCTTTAGACGTTTGTTAATAAGGATATAAGGGGGAACCCTAACTTCTGCAAACGTAATAAACGTAGCAAACGTAGTAGAAGTATTAAGAATAAAACTAATAATAAATTAAGGCTAATAACGCTAGTAAAGCAGTCTAGACAGGGCTCTACTACTTTAAATAGAAGCGCTAGGGCAACGGTACTATCTCGCCTAAGTCTCTTTAATACAGCTGCTAAGCCCTTACTGTTAACAGCCCTACTGTTTTTATTAACGCGGATAAACTTCTTTATCTTGCTAAACAGGTACTAACTCTTCTTACTAAGAGTATCCTCTGTAATTAAGGTAAAGTATAAGGATATTATTAGCTGTTAGATGTAGGGTAAGATAAAGCATAGTAGCTTAGACTTTAACGTCTTTTACTATAAGGTTAATAGTAGTCTGCTTGCTATACGCTAAGTTAGTAAGGATTTGCAGCTAGATTAATATAATATGTAGGATGTAACTATACTACTCCCTATTAAGGTCTTAATAAATAAGACACTAGTTAACGCAGGGCGCAACGCATATCTTATAAATAAATAGTAATAGAACTTTATAATTATATACTATCTAGTTACTAAAGAAGGTAGTATAGACTATAATAGTAGATCCTACGCGCTAACTAGGTATATAAATAATAACTTTAGGCAGTTCTATAATATAGTTTGCAAGGGGGATGTAGTAAAAAAGGAGATAATCTTACGTAAACTATACCTTAAGCTTTTAGGTAAGGCGCATATATTACTATAATCTACTATAAATCTACTAACTACGCGTGCATAGACAACCTAACTACATAGGGCCTAACTAGTCTAAGCAAGGTAGAGACGCCCCCTTACAGCCCTAGCCCTAAACCTGTAGGTAAGGCGCACGTATTAATGTAATCTACTGTAAATCTACTAACAACGCAGCGCACAGACTAACTAATAATACCTACCTAGCTAGTTAATACACACAGGAATAACTATAATAAGCAGGAAAGAGCTAAGCAGAGGAAGCAGACTAAAGACAAGCTAATTAAAATACTTAAGGCCTAGCAGAAGGCCTACCTAGACTAGATCTAAGGCTACGACGTTAATATTATAGAATAAAAGAATAAGGTAGAGACAGAGGTAATACGCCTATAGGTTACCTTAAAGCTGCTTTTGTTATAGTAACAGTAAGACTAATATAAGGCTAGGGCAAACGCGTAAATCTTAACAGACGTTACTATAGTAGCCTCTTATATATTAGAACGCAACTATAGATAGGCTATTATACTCTTTAGTATAGATTTTAACGTACTTACTATATTATATAAACTTATACTATACCTAGCTACGTAGAAGCTTGCACTAGGGGCTAGACTATACGCATACTAGTAGTTAAGCCTATCTAAAATGCTATTCTAGAGTATAGAATTAGGTAGGGGCGTAGATAGCTTATTAATAGGTATAGGTAAAACCTACCCTGCTGTAAGCTATGCAATACTTAAATACTAAATTATTTGCCTATAGTAAGCTATAAAGCTTTCTAGGGAGAAAGGTCTTAAGGGTAAATACTACCCTAAGGACTATAATATAGAGAATAACCTATATCTATTATAGGCGTTAGCTTTACTACTATATCCTTATTCTTAAACTAGCCCTATATACTCTTTAAAGGCAAAGATGCAGAGCAGACCCGCCTTTATATGCGTACTTACCTAGACTAGAGGAGAGTAGGTAAAATACCTTAAAGACCTTCTTATTAATGCGCTAATCCTATTAGACGCCTTTATGCTATTATAGATCTAGGTAGACTATAATAATACGCTGTTAATTACAAAGAAATAAGTATTAAGAGGTCCTATATAAGAGTAGAAAGAATAGGTAGTTAAGGTTACTAAACTTAATAAGGGTAAACTAGAGTACTAGTATAGTATAGGCCCTAAGCGCCCCTAATATTGCGAGCACGTAGTTATACGTAAGATACTGCTAGATAACTAACAGCTATTCTATAGACGGCTAGATTTTAGGGTAGTAACTACTTAATAGAAAGCGTAAAAAGATAAGGATAGTAAACTAGCACTACTAATACTAATATATAGCTATGCTTAAACTTACAGAGTAGGCCTTATAAAGCCGCCCCTATTAGATATAATATACTAATATGCAGGCTACGCTGTAAAATAGTATATTATACTTATAACGCCCTAAGTTATAGCTAACTGCATTACTAGCTATATTTACTATATATAAGCTATTGCGCTAAAGAAGAAATTTCTAGAGTAGGCTAGCTTAGGCTGCGTCCTAGACTGTTTGCTGTTTATATAGGACAAGGCCTATAATTACTAGAATAAGAGCATAACTCTAAGGACTATAGCTAGTCTATAGGACTGTAAATAATCTACATCTACTTACTTCTATTACTAAATACTAAGTAGCATAATCTGTAAAAACAGCCTAGCTACTCTAGCTAACTATATTAGACTTCTACTCTCTAGGGCGCCCTAGGCTAATAGGTATAAAGCAGTTAAAGGAGATGTAGTCCCTAATAAGGAGACGTAAACTAAGTACCTCTAATTCCTGTCTATATAGGCACACAAAGCCCTAGGGGTAGAGGATAACCTAAAGGCACTTAGACCTTATATAAAATTCCTTTAAGACTACTAGTTAACTCTATCTACCCTTACTAAAAGCTAGACTCTAGATATAATTATACGTACGCCTGCGTTTAGGACGTTTACGTAGACCTTAGCAGAAATTATTAAGGTGTTTATTATTAAGAGGGACTAGGACACCCTGCGCCTAGACAGAAAGCCCTTACTAGAAACTATAAATATTACTGTTAACAAAGATACTATAGCACTTTAATACAGTAATAATAATACTAACTTCCTAATAAGGCTAATAATAGACCTTAATAAGGAGCAAGATATATAATACTGCAACACAGTAACAAAGTAGAAGCGCAACCTAAGGAATAAGCTAAAGCCTAAGAGAAGAGAACGCTTAGCTTTCTCTAGGTACTATAATATTATACTAGTAAGTACTACGCCTAGTCTAGTGTAATAGCTAGCGCGTAATAAGAAATATAACAGCCTCTGCGCAGATAATATTAGGATATAGTTAGATAATCTAGCTACTTTGCTACTATACGCGGACTTTAATAAGATTATTAAGGGTAATAAGAAGTAGGCAGAGCTTATAAGGTACGTTGCCCGCCTAGAGTTAACTAATAAGATAGGTAAGTAATTAGATAGTATAAGGAATAAATGCATAATAGGTATACGCCTGCTAGTAATTAGGCACCTATACGCAATTATAAGTTTATATTAATACATATTAAGTATACATAGTATGCAGCCTAGCTAATAATAGCAGGGACTAGCAAAGCATTTTAGTAAGAGTTATTATAAGACTAAGGATAAGGCAGTAATTAAAAACTAAACAGTAATAACTATCTACGCTAGGATAAGCTAATAGACGCGCATATAGTATATTAACGTCTTTAATACGTTAGTATTAAAGACTTAATACTTTATATGCACTATTAACGTGTTAGTAGAGGGCGTAAACATAACTAGCGCAAATTACGTTATTATAGTTAACATACACCTGCAGTCTAACAAACTTAAATAGTTTAAGGCACGTCTAAACTAATTTAGCTAGCTTAAACTAACTATCTACATATAATAGTACTAGAATATGCGCTCCCTAGTAGACGTTAATACTATATACTACTAGAAAAATAAAAAGCTTATTAATAATAACGTGTTGTTAAGGTTATAGGCTAATAGTAAGGTATCCTTAATAGTGCTAGGCGACAGCAACGTAGAGATAGATAATAGCAGTAATATACTAGAGGATAAGAATAACTACGTATTTAATGCGCTGTGTAATATTTAGTAAGTATAAGGGGTGCCTTAACTTATAGTAATATATCTTAGAACTTAGACATAATAATAGTATATACTAAATAGTATCTTAAAACATATAGATAATGCACGTAATTAGAGTAACTGTAAGCTTAAGCAGATATATACTAGGATCTACGCAGGCACAGCGTAATATATATATAGCACTATATTAACTAGAAGTCTCCTTAACTATATAATACGTATTTGTATGTGCAAGGATATACATAGTAAATTATAGTAAAGTAGACTCTTATGTAACCTAACTTAAACTAGCGTATATATAGGCATATCGCCTAACGCATCCTTATAGTAGGTAGACAGGATAAACATAGTAAATTATAGTAAGGAAGGCCCTTACGCGACCTAATTTAAACTAGCGCATGTATAAGCACTTTGGCTCTAACATGCGTATACGTGTCTTTACTAACAAATTATTATAGCGTAATACTGCGTAGCTAAGAGCGCTAAAGCAAGCCTTACTATACCTAAACTACTATTAATAACGCGTATATAGAAGGGCATATCTAACAGCAGGTGTAATATAACTAGCTTATCTACTACTAGTAACCCTACGCGTTAAATATATAAGAATATACATAATAATATCCTATAAGCCGCAACTGCAAATAGTAATAGGGACGTAAATAACATACTAGATATAATAAATATAATATAACGTAACCTATAATACTAGAGGGAGATATACTAGCTAATAGAGTAACGTTATATACTACTAGTAAAAATAAAAGCATTTACCTATATTACAGCCTAATTTACCTACCCCTATAAAGCTATATTGCGTACTATAAAACTAATATAAAGCACGTTAACCTATAGGGGCTAGCTAATGCTGTAACAACCTAGCTAGATACGTAACTATACACAACGCTAGAACGCACGCTTACCTAGAATATAATAGTTACTAAGAGGGTAACTAGCTAGAGAGGTAAGATAAGTTACTGTATTATTACTGTAAAACTGCTATAGGAAGGGTAATTAGAGTAGGTACTTATTAAACTTGCTGTAGTATTAGTATTAGGGCATAATATAAATGCAAATTCCTAGAGTATTATATAATATAGATTAACAGACGCAGGGAGGTGTATATAGGGTGCACACAGGCCTATTAGTATAGTAGTATCTACTACCTATTACCTAACTATAGTTAACTACTATTACTAATGCCTATTTATGCTACTCCTAATTATAGACGTTACAACAGTATTAATATAAAGGAGTAACAGGTAATCTAACAGCACTATAAAAAGAACCTACTATTAAAACTAAAGGTGCTTACTAAATAGGCGTCTGCTTAGTTCTGCCGCTGTATATCCTAATTAACTATATCTAACAGTCTTAGCACGAATTACGCTAGCGTAAGTAATAATAACTTCTACCTAAGTATCTATTAGGTTAAGTATATAGGCAACCCTAAGTAGCTAGAGCTTAAGGCTGCGTTATTTAAGTAGCATATATAGTTGTAGTTAATAAGGTGCCCTATTATAGGTAAGTAGAGGGCGTATAGAGGAGCGTAAATTAACTTATTTAAGTGCTAAGTAGTTATACGTAGAATATATAATATAAGAGACTATAAAAACGCTATAGTAGAGGCTCCTAAGCTACGCTAGTAAGCTAATGCCTAGGTTTTTAAGTAAATATATATAACATTATTAGAAGCGCAATATAATATAGAAAGTAGGGCAATATAGTAAGGCTCTATTAGCGCTAATACAGGCAGATAAGGCAGAGGATAGGATAAGTAAGCTAAGGGAAAAGACTTAAAGCTATGCGCGTTAAGATTACTATAATATAGATAAGGCTACGCTGTTCTATAGGCTAACGCCTAAATAGACTCTTATAACAGGAGCTAAACTAGAAAAGAGAGAGGAAATAAGACTTACTATAACTCTCTATTATAACGCTAATAGCAGTAATAAGTTAAACCCCTAGTTTATTAGTAAGGTAAAGAGCCCTTACGCTCTTAGTAGCAAAGATAACCTAGTAATTACTAATTTACCCTACGTGTACTATAGTAATAGGAAGGCGTAGATAACCTATATAATAATAGTAGAATAGTTACGCTAGTTTAATATAAAGATAGCTAAGAGAAGGGTCCTATTACTCCTAGATAGCTTCTCTGCGCACAAGAAAACAGTATAGTTATTATTAGAGAAGCAAGGAGGGCTATAGAATACAGCGTAAGTAAGCTAGAAGTAAAGCGTTAGCAGAACCTAGAATAATCTTAATACCCTAGCACGTAATAGCCCTATAGTATTATTTCTTACCTTTGTAATCTAAGGTTCCTTCCTTAGATACTATATAATTCCTACACGCTAACTAGCATACAGGGTTAAGTTCTTCCTTCTAGATAATACCCCTTTCTACTAGCTATACACTAATAGCATTACTATAAATTAGAAGCTTCTTTACTAGTAATACTAGCTAGAGTTTATAGTGCGTCTGTTACTCCTTAACTAGAATCCTATTTATAAGATAAATATCTACTATGCTCTCTGCTAGGGCTACTAAGCCTAGAAAGACGACCTGCAGAAGCAAAGTATATATAATTATTAGACCTATAGTACTGTCTTCTAGGAATACTTTAGTCCTTAGCCTAAAGGTCTTAATTACAGCTATATTAAGTCCCTTACTATAGCGCTACAGAATATAGGCGTTATCTACCTAGCTATAAATCTTACTTAGTTTATTAACCTAACTAATAAGGAGGTAATAAACGTAGACCTAGCTAACCTTATTAAGCATATTATTACGCTGTTCGCCCCTAAGGATCTAGCTAGGGCGCTCCTGCCTATACCTTTGCACTAGCAGGTAATATTAGCACTAGAGACCCTAATATAGTATAAATGCTCTTAGAAGAAGACTGTATATAAGAACTATGTTAAGCCCCTAGAAGGCTACTTAAGCTAGGTATTACGCAGGGTAACTAAGGATACTCTATCTAGAGTAAGGCAGACCCTAATTTACTACTACTTTAATTAAAGCTATAGACGCTACGCATCCTATAATATTTTAAGGCGTTTAGAAGGGAGCCTATATATAACGCGCCTGCGCACGTAATACTACTAAACCTATAATATACTTTAATAAGAAAACTATAGAGTTAGATAACTATTACGTATTATAGTCTAGTCTAGATATAACCTATACTATATAATAATAATAATACTAACCTTATAGTAAATTACCCTACTAAGTATAATATGCTATATTAATACATGCTTAACCTAAATATAAGGTCTGTAAGGGTTTACTGTAGGAGTAAGGTAGAATAAGGCTATTTATAGTAACTTATAGTTATTTAGTATTACTTTTAGTGCTAGTATACAACGCTGCTGTATATAGCAGACTATATACTTAAACTAAAATTAAGGTTTATAAATATATACTCTAAGGGAAGGGTAGGCTAAGGTAAGCTTTTATAGTAACTTATAGTAATCTATAGTTACATCTAATACTAGTATCTAATATAATACTACTAGAAGCAGACTGCATGTCTATATAGAAGATAGGGTCTGTAAATATATACTCTAAGGGAAACGTAGGACAGGGCAAGCTCCTATAGTAATCTATAGTAATTTACAGCTACCTATAACGCCTGTATATAATAAGGACACTTAGGTTATCTAACCTAGATATAGTATCTTAATAATGCCCTGTTTAATATACTAGTTAAACATATTAGACCTATGCAGTGCACTGCTTAGGCCTAATAACCCTAGGCCTAATTAACGCTACCTTAATTATACTGCCTATAAATACTAGACGTAGCTTATATACTTACTTACTAGCAGGCTAAGAGGAATACTATTCTTCTAGCTAAGCGTGTCTACGTAATTAGTATATACACTAACTAACTAACACTTAGATTTATAGTAGATATAGTTCTGTTCTAAGTCTACGCACGTAAGAAACACTTAGCTGCTATTTCTATAGGGCGGACGTAACTATACTATACAAACATTACTATAACTTATTATAAATACGCTACTATAAGGAAGTAGAAAGCCTAGTAAATATAGATATTATAGTAGCTATTACACCTATATAAGGCGTAGATGCAAGGATAATAATGCACATAGCTACCTAACTATAAGCGTAAAAAGTGCTAGGCAGCCTAGCTATAGTACGCTATAGAGAGGTAGACAGCGTTAAAGGATATAAGACGTAAGAGTCTATTATAGGCGTAAGATAGATAAGATAAAGTTAAGCCTAAACTAGTATAATTACCTATAATGCGCTGTAGATAAGTACGTAGTAGTTATGCGTATACTAGTAAATATACTTATCTATACAGCGCGTGTTTATAGTAACCTATAATAAACACGCATAATATAACGTATAACATAGTAAGAGAGAGTTAAATATATAGCGCAGATAGGTAGAAGCTAGTAGCCTAAATTAGACTAGCGCATGCTTGTTACTAATATTTAGTTACGTCTTTCTCTCTAAGATCTATCTAATAACAACATAAATAACTAACTGCTCTATTACTACTAAAAGCTTTATATTCTGCTCTAATACTCCTAGCCTTACCCCTATTATAAGCGCGCTAACTATAATTACAATAACTATAATTACCCTAATACTACTACTAGTAGTAATACACCTAACGTTAACAGCGCTAGCTGTAATAGCAGTACTAATAGTTCTAACTATAAGAACGTTGCCTGCAAACCTACTAGCCTTAATAACGCTAAGGTAGAGGTCTAGCAGGTGCAGAACTTACTATCTTACCTATATAATAGAGGACGCCTATATAGCAGACAAACACATAATAGATAATAACATGCTTAGCCTAATTAACGCAGCTAGTTAGAATACTAAGGGTCTCTATAAGAATAACGCTTACTTCTATAATAGACTTAAAGATAATAATACTACTATAAAGCTTAGACAGAATTTAGCTAGTATAAGCTTTAAACTTAGCTCTAATATTATAAACTCTAGGCGCGCTAAACTAACGTTAACTATAAAGTAAAGGTAAAGCACAGATTTACCTATAGAGTATAAGGAGGAGGAATTACTATTTAAAAGGGCACGTCTAACTAAGGAGACGGAGTATATAACTAGGGCTATAGACTTTTAGTTAGAGCACGTAAGGGTAGTAGTATATAGCTATAATAACCCCTTAAAGCTGCTATTTTACCTAGATTTATTAAGTACTATAACGTGCAAGAGGGACATAAGCCTAGTAGATAAGCTTAAGCACGTAATAGGCAAAATTACGTAGGATAGCCTAGACGTTAGAGCCCTTAGGACTGCTATTACTAGGAACCTTATTAGCTATAGGATACTATTAGTAGGGAAGCACTACTGCATATAGAGCTGCGCTAAATACCTAGTAGTCCCTATAATTACGCATAGGTTGCTAGCAGACGCAGTCTATATTATTATAGAGAAATATAATCCTATCTAGAACCTTATAGTTATAGAGGATAACGTTAACTAGTTAGATAATAGACTAAAAGCTGTAGTAGTAGAGATCTAAATAAATATGTAAACGTACCTAGCTGCTAGTTTGTAAGAGTTAGTAGCACCTATAAAGGTATATAGGTTACTAGTAGATACAGCCTATGTTATAATAATAGACTAATGTATAACATAGTAGTTACTAAGAAATTAACTAACTAGAAAGGTAAGACTTACTATAGTGTTACTATTATAAACTAGGCTAATATAATGCGTATAGATAATAGTTTATAAGCCCTAGCAGACGTAATTAGGATAAGCACCTAAACGTATAGCAGCATTAGATTTAGAGTCTGTAGGAAGGGTAGATAATAATAATAATAATGTAAACATAGAGGGTACGCGCTAGACAAGACCCTATAATAATAGGTATATATAATAGCAACTAGTTATTAAATAAATAAAAGCAAACTCTCTATAGTATAAGATAATAGTACTTAGTTTTACGACTATACTATATAGTGCAACGCTGCAAGATAGATACTATATAGTATAACGTAAGGTATCTATATATAATAACTAGATTAACTTATAGTAATATATAGTAATAGATTTATAGGCAGTAGTAGCACGCGCGTATAGTTAGTAGTAGTGCCTATAGCAGGAATACTTTACAGTAATATATATTAATAGACTTATAGGCGGCGGTAGCATGCGCG
>MU005774.1:236612-360690 GCA_010093715.1 Pleomassaria siparia CBS 279.74 | reverse complement strand
CTACAGCAGGAATATTTTATAGTAATACACATTAATAGATTTATAGGCAGCAGTAGCACGCGCGTATAGTTAGTAGTAGTGCCTATAGCAGGAATTCCTTATAGTAATGCATAGTAATAGACTTGTTAGCGCTAATAGCACATGCGTGTAGTTAGTAGTAGTGCCTATAGCAGTAATTTCTTATAATAAATTACAGTAATAGACGCGTTAGCAGCAGGAGCAGGCAGGTAGAGGTAGTATTAGTGCTAGTAGCAGAGAAATATTACTGTAATATACTATAATAGACGCGTTAGCAGTAGGGGCAGGTAGGTAGAAATAATATTAGTGCTATTACTAGTAACTTCTTACTATAATATATAATAATAGACGCGTTAGTAGTAGGGGCAGGTAAGGTAGTTAATGTTAGTGCTATTAGCAGAGAAATATTACTGTAATCTATAGTAATAGACGCGTTAGCAGCAGGGGCAGGTAGGTATAGTTAATATTAGTGCTAGTAGTAGAGAAATATTACTATAATCTACAGTAATAGACGCGTTAGCAGTAAGGGCAGGTAGGTGTAGTTAATATTAGTACTAGTAGCAGAGAAATATTACTATAATACACTATAATAGACGCGTTAGTAGCAGGGGCAGGTAGGTAGAAATAATATTAGTGCTATTACTAGCAACTTCTTACTATAATACATAATAATAGACGCGTTAGTAGTAGAGGCAGGTAAGGTAGTTAATATTAGTGCTAGTAGCAGAGAAATATTACTATAATCTACAGTAATAGATGCGTTAGCAGTAGGAGCAGGTAGGTGTAGTTAATATTAGTGCTAGTAGCAGTAATTTCTTACTATAATAAATAATAATAGACGCATTAGCAGCAGGGGCGGCTAGGGCACTAGATAGGTAAGAGAATTATAAAACGTCTTCTGCCCTAGGCGCCATAGGCGCTATTAGCGCCCTAGGCACGACTTAGCCACGACCTAGGCATGACATAGGCATAGAGCTCGCGAAACTTCTCCTAATATAGGCTGCGTATCTTAAGTAAACGCTAGATACGCTAGGCTAAAACGTTATTAGCATTTAGTTTTAAGCTAAAATTCTGTCTAGGAAAGTTATTAGCTTATCCTAATACCCTAAGTTATAGAGAATAAGATAAGTTTCTAGAATAGGCCCTTAGAACATGCGTTATAACTCTAGTTACTATCTTAGCTATAGATAGTACTAGAACGTTAGAGGTTATAGAGTTACTACTAGGGGACTATATTTTTATAGACCTCTATATATAAGGACTCTAGGACGTAGCTATAATAAAGGACTTAAGTTATAGCGTAAGGCTTACTATAGTATAAAGAGGTAATAGGCGTTTCTTAGCTAAGGCTAATACGTAACTTTAGATTGTAGATTGTATAATTAGTACGCATAGTATACTATTATAGCGTAGAGTAATATAGCTACTATCCTAGGAGCTACTAACTATAATAGTAATATAGAGAGCGTATAAGTTAGGCCTAGTAGGATACCTAAAGAAGAATATAACGTTTATAATATTATAGTAAGACTATTACTAGAATAGAATATCCTAGGACGTAGCGCGTTTTATCTAAAACTATAACTATGTTAAAACGCGCGTAAGTTATTATTTTAAGTAGGGTCTTCTATAGCTAATACTAATTATAGTAAGGTACTAGTTGCAGATATCTATAGACTTTATAATAGAACTTCTAGTCTAGGATAAGACCTCCCTGCGTTATATGCTAGTAATAACAGATAGACTATTAAAATATATCTAACTTAAAGCGCTAATAATAATAGCTGCTAAGCATGTAGCTAAGGTCTTCTAGGATATATAGTAGCGTTTCTAGAGATTCCTAATATCTATTATTATAGATTAGGGCTTAGACTAGTTAGGGAAGTTCTAGACTACGTTGTGTAATCTAGTAGGCATTAACTAGCTCTTATTAATAGCGTATTATCTCTAGATAGATAGTAGGACAGAAAGGATAAATTAGGAGGTGCAGGCGGTCCTATAACTAATAGTAAACTTTAAGCAGATAAACTAGCTATAGTGCTTACCTGCAACGTAGTTAGCATTAAATAATTAAAATTTAATAGTAATAGAGGTAAGCCTAAACCTGCTTTTTAATAGGTATAATCTAGATTTGCTGCAGAAGGTAGTAATCCTAGAGGTAGACTCTGCTACGCTAAAGGGAGGTGCAGTATAATTCCTAGAATACCTTAAGACTAGTATAGAACTAGCCTAGGCAGTAATTATATTTACTTAGCAGCGCTAATAGGAAATAGTAAATTAGACTTATAGGCTAGCTAAACGCTTCTAGGTTAGGGATATAGTGTAGTTTTTAATATAAAATATAAAAATAAATTACCTTAGTAAGAAGCTTAATTAGATCTAAAGGAAGTACATAGTAATAGCTATTCTAACTCTGCTAATAGTAACTTTAAACCTCTTAAGAAACCTATATAAAACCGTACATGTAGATCTAGTTAAGTAGTTAGTAAATAATCTACTCCTAAGCTAGGTACTTTTAGACTCCTAACTAGGCCTAGAGTAGGTGCTAGAGAATTTAGATCCTAACCTTAGTAAGTATAAAATAGAAAAGATACTTTAGATAAAGAACGCAAGAGGCTAAGAAAAGAAGCAGCTACTAGTAAAATAAAAGGGTTAGAATAACCTAACGTAGGAGCTATTAGAGAACTTTTAGGATATAGAGGCATAGGCTATTTTTAAGAAAAAAGATAAGAATACAACACCTTTTAATAAGAGAAGGATAAGAAGTAGAAAGGGAAGAAATTAATAGCTAAGCTATAATAGGGACGCAGCCCTAGGTATCTACCTATAAAATAAAGGGCTAGGACCCTTATTATAACCCTAAAGAGTTAGCCTAGAAAAAACAGACGCTATAGCTAGGAGCTATACTATAATACTAAAGTGCTAGCCTAAAGAAGATAATATAAAAGGCTAAGAGCTATATTATAATACTAAAGTACTAGCCTAAAGAAGATAATATAAAAGGCTAGGAGCTATATTATAATACTAAAGTGCTAGCCTAAAGATAATAACGCAAAAGGCTAGGAGCTATATTATAATACTAAAGTGCTAGCCTAAAGAGTAAGTATAGGTCTTAATTCTAATAAGAGCTGCCTCCCTTATAGTAAGGGGGCAACTTATTATTAGAATTATAAGGAGAGTAGAAACGCCTATATCTAGGGTTATTAGGTTCTTAAAAGAGTTAATAATTTATAGGAGTATAACTGCTGTAATAGTCTTATAAGCATAAGTAAGTCTAATTATAATAGCGTCCTAACTTAATACGTTAGTAGTTACCTTAACCTTAGAGGGCTTACTATAAGGAGTTAGTAAGGCTTAAGAGAGGAAGAAAAGGGACTTACAGCTAACAGAGTAAACCTATTAGACTAGGTCTGCTCTATATAGTTAAAGCGCTTAGCAAGCATCTAGAAGGCTATTATAGTACTAGTAGCTAGCTAGTTTATCTAGGCCTAGACGCCCCTATTACGCCTGTAAGTTAGGGTCTAAGGTATAAAGGCAAGCGCCTAACTATTACTTTAAGGAGGGCTTCTACCCTTTCTATAGTTAGCCTAGGCGCGCTTAGTTAAAGTCTAGAACGTAACTCTAGGGACGGTGTTATAGTTAGCTACCTCTATTAGGTTATTAAAGGCATAGCGCAGGTAATAGAACTTAGGCTTAAACTTATAATAGGTGCCTAATGTCTTACCCTTACCTAGGACTTTACTATACGTTCCCTTAATAGTAATATAGCTGTTACTATCTATATAGCTCTTATTATAGTACTTCTTAAACTTCTTAAGCGCCTTACGCGTATTAGGGTAGGTAGCTAAGTGCTTATTATTATAGGCATAGGGCTTGCGCCTAGTATAGTAGGAATTACAGCTAAGCCTAAGACTAGGCATATAGCTTATAAAACTAAACTTTATTATTTTTAAAATATATTTATAGCATATACGCACTAGGTGCTTATTAGTCTCTTTATCTAAGTCTTTAGAATTACTAATAACTTTATACTAGCTAATATAGTAGTAGTAAAGGGTTTACTAAAATATATAAGTTAGTATCTACATTATAACTATAATATAATATTAGGGTATTACTTACGTTAATATTATAGCCTAAAGGCACGTTCTAGGGATTATTATTAGGAGGAGGGGGGGAGCCGCTAGTAGTAGTAATAGAGGTTAATCTATTAAAAGAAGTTATTATAGAGGGGGGCGCAAAGGGTTTAGAATAGTTAATAGGGGTAGTAGTAGTAGAAGTAGGTAGGGAGTAGTTTATTTAGGGAAGGATTTATATAAGGACCTAGGGTTTATACAGTATAGAAAGGGGTAGCTTACTTAGCAGAGCTGTAATTACCCTACTCTATATATATATAATAGCTATAACGTACGCGTACAGCTACTATAGTATGCGTATATAGTAAGCTTAGTATATATTATACGTATATAAAAATTTTAGGTAAGGTAGAAGGTATATAATAGGCTAGGCTTTACCTAGCCTTAGTTATAGTTTAGTTATAGAATAATTATAGGACTATAGAGGAGACTAAGGCTTTACAGCTTACTTATACTGTAGTTATACTACAGACTAACTATATATATAAGTAAGCACATATATAAATCTCTATAGGCACCTAGATAGACCTATAAGGAATATAATACTTTTATTAGCACTTATTATAGTAGTATTCTAAGTCAGCCTATAATACTATAAGCTAATTTAGTAACACGTTTATAAAGAAAACTATACTTACCTATCTCCTTATTAATCTCTTATAAATAGTAACGCGTAAATAATTTAACTTATAGTACTGTAGTAGGTGTAGATAAAAAGGGCGCCTATAAGGGTAGAGGTAGCAGAGAAGGCGTACGCGTAGGGCGTTAATTAATTATAGGTAACTTATTAAGGACTATCCTCCTATTAAGAGGCTAAATCCCTAATTTCTAGAAGGCTAATTTAATAGTACTAGGTTTAAAGGTATCTCTCCTTATTAATTATATTACGTATAGAAATTCTACCTTATTAAAGTCCTTATAGCCTTTCTATATAGCTAACTTAACGCGTTTTTTGTAATAGTATTTATATAGTTAAAATACTACAACGTTAAGTAGCTAAAGGATATAAAAAGTATAAAGAGAAAGGCTGTATAGCTATATCCTTAATACCTAATAAAGTAATATAAACTCCTATATAAGGTAAGATCTATAGCTATTAAATATAAACAGCCTCTAAGCTCTACGCCTCCTTAAATGCGTGTATTTATTAAAGTAATAGAGATAATTAATTATAATTTAATTATTTAAATAGCCTAATTTTAATATCCTAAGGAGTATATTTAGATTAAGATTAAGGCTCCTTATAACGTAGTAGTATAGGATTATACTTCCTTTAAGAATATATAAAGGTAGAATAGTCTCTCCCTCTACGTTAATTATTTCTGCTATTATAATAAAATTATAATTTATTTCTAATAGAGTCTTTATAACCTTAAAGGATTATAGTATAATAACTTCTTATAAGCCTCTAATCCTAATCCTAAAGCCTACTTTATTAAAATTCTATATATCTATAGGGTGTATATTCTTACGCCTAATAATATCTCCTAGGTTAAGGAAGTACTTCTTAAGTATATCTAATTATTACGCGTTAATCCTCTCCTTTTTCTAAGGCTTTTATTTAATTTTATATACGTGTAAGTAGGCGTTAAGATATTATTTAAAAAAGTCGCGTCTAAGTAGAGGGAGTAACGCGTACTTAGCTAGAGGAGTTATTACACGCTAAATTAAATCTACAGCCTGCCTCTACATAGAAATTAGTAGAGGCTAGTCTAACTAATTAAGATAATTAATATAGAGATTAAGGGCCTTTAATTAGGCGTTAGTAAGTTATTAGTTAGTGCGTAGGCGCGTACTGCGTAAATTACCTCCCTTTACGCGCCTCTAGAGGCGCTATTAATTAACTCTAAATATGCGCGTAACAGCGCATAAATTATATAACGTTTTTATAGAAATATGCCTTATTATAAGGGTAATATAATCCTTATAATTATAATAGGTATCTATATAATATTAAGGTTAAAAAGACGCGTTAATTAATATTACTTAGCAAAATAATTGTTAAGGCTGGTTTAATCACTGAGCCTGGGACTACTACCAAGCGGAGCGAGGTGGTAGGTGCTGCGAGTAGTGAATAAATACATTCATTCATTCATTCATTACATACATTGATTTAATTAATTAATTACTTTCTCCTCTCCTCTCCTCTCCTCGCCTGGCCTCTCGGCCGGCATGGGATGGCATGGCATGGCATGGGACGACCAAGATAAGATAAGATTGGCCTCGTCTCGTCTCGTCTCGTGGATGGCATGCATGCATGCCCCCCTGTGACTGGTCGGTCGGTCGGTGTGTTTGTTATCGGGATCGGGATCGGGATCGGGATTGTATTTTGTTTTGTTTTGGCTGAGAGGAAAGACGCAAGGGGGGGTTAAGTACGGGTAGAGAGAGAGAGAGAGAGAGAGAGAGAGAGAGAGTAGAAAGGGATGATGACGAAAAGGGGCGATTGGAACTCTATACATGTTGAATGAAGCATGACTAGAACAAAATTCGACAGAAAGATAAAAAAAAAAAAAAAAAAAAGACAGAGGTGAGGAATCAAGGGAACGAACCGGGGGGGAGAGGAGGAGGGGGGATATGTTATGATGAGGGAATGCCAAAAATGACATGAAAGAGGAGGAGACAAGGAAGAGGAAGTGGAAGAGAGTTTTTGCAGAAAGCAAAGAGACTACTGTCACAGGCTCGAAGCGTGCTCACACAATCTTGGTCCGCGTTTCCATATCATCAAAGGACTGACTGTGTGGCACATTATATTGTTCCAAGTAAGGTATTTCCAGCAAATGGGTATCGTCCCGAGGTCCTTTGCTTCCTCTCTCTCTCTCTCGTAGTAAACCACCTTCTCGCGTATACAATACAGCGCCTTGTCCTACATGCTCAGCTCTCCGTCTGTTCCCATGGAACATGTTCATAGCATCTTGACAATGCTCAGGTTCGACATGATCATCATCATTGTGATGCTTTCTAACCTCGACCGACAGACAGTGCGTCCTCATGACGCCACTGTTTGGCACTATTCCACAGTGGGCTGTATGATGGCAAATTCCACTTGTTCCACGGCCATGGTCTCTAGATCGACTAGTACGATGCTCTTCGTTTTTGTGAATTTCGGAACCGCAATTAGGTGTACCTGCTGACCTGTGGGGCCGCGAATGGTTCGATGATCAAATTTGGCTTGGTTGCCCGCGAAGTAGATGTGTGGGCAGTCTTTGACAATAAGCGGATCGTGGTCTTGGTAGGGGTAACACCCTGCATACATGGATCAGTAAAAGCAACACGCAAGATGGAAGGGGATAAACAAAAATCAACATGCACAAGATGAATGACTTACAAAGAGTATCCGGCGCTGTAGGCGCAATGTGTCGCCACCGTAGCATCATCTCCATGACTTCGAGGGGTTCGACATCATCCACATACTTGAGTAGATCCTCGACCGTCTGGCCGCCGGTACCAAGAAACCGCCACCCTTCGATATCGCCTTCCCAGGGATTCGTCACGCTGTCGAGCCCTTCCCGGCTCTCATTGCTCTTGGCCGGTGGATTTGCGTACTGTCTACTTTGCGGGAAGAGAGCTGGATGTATGGATTGCTGAGGAATTGCAACACTGGCGGGGTCAGAGGCGCCAGGCAAGAGAGTTATGGGTAACGTGGGTAGGATTTCAGAGAGAAGCATGTCGAGGCGCTCCGATGGCGAGGCGTTGTAGGATGTGGCATCGTATCCGTATCCTTTCTTTCCGCTTTTTTTGATCGCAAAATCCTCTCGCGATAAAATGGGGCTGGATTGCGACAAACTGTCTCCCGCGATGATCAGTCTGGAGATCTGCGCGGCCTTGCTCTGATCCGGGGCTCCACTTGCTTCCCCGGTGAGGTATTCCAACAATAGATCAAGCGCCAGTTCGTCATCCACTTTGCCCGTGATCTCGAGTCCAGACACAATGGCAACCTTTCCAGCCTTCTCCCGCTTCGGCTTTGACTTTTTGGTTGGGGCAAGCTCCGAGTCGTCGCGCTCCCAGCGCTGGGGTTGTCGTGGTAGATCAGCGTATTGTGTTGCAATGACCTGGAATGTGCCGTCTGCTTGTTCGGTACCGAGAGCTGCGAGCACGCATCCCGTGACATAGTGTTCATTGAGTACTTCTCCGGTGATGCGGAGACGGCCTGATTCGTCCTCCAACATCATCTCGTCCTCATGCGAGGCGTATGTTTTGCGAGGTGGTGGTGCGGCAATCCAATGCTAAATCTCAATCTTAGTATTGCAAGAGCACCAAAGAGAGAGGGATTGGAGAAGACAAACCTCTTTCGATATATCGTCCAGAATATTCGGCTTCAATCCCATCTCCATGAACACGGTGCCGACTATCCAGCAGAGCTCGCCCTGCCTTACATCCAGCACCTTGTCTACCATTTTCGCCCGTTCTTCTCCTAGCTTTATGACAGTCAGCTCATGTGCACCACCACCAGCCATGCCAAAGTTCCCTGGTCACTCATTTCTTGCTCGGGCTCCCAAGGAGGAGGAGGAGGAGGAGGAGGAGGCTATATACCACAAAATCAGTCCACGCTTCCTTTGCCTTTTCTTTCACCGCTTTCTGTAATTGCTTGAGCCGGAGAAAGTACATGTCTGCATACTGTTGCGAGTACAGTTTTTCGGCGCCTCGGGCGAGATCGAATGTGTGTAGAGGATTGTAGGCTGAGGCAGCTCTCGATGGTAAGGATGCAGCATCTTCGCTAGATACATACGGTCAGTCAGTAGTCATTGTGTACAATTGTAGTAAGAAAGGAAGCCTCACAAGGGCGCACCCCGCAGCATGTTGCCGTTTTCAGACACCATGCTGTGTGTGTGTGTGGAGAGAGGACGTGATAGGTGGTGATGGATGAGTGAGAAGCTGTGATGTATGTGTGTGGGGTATTTAACGTTAACGTGTTAGATAGAGGATGAAAGTCGCAAGTTTACAGACGTCGGTCGCGTCCTAGACGCGGTCCCGCTAGCGCTAGCGCGTCGTTAAATTTAAGTTTTAGGTTAAAGACCATTCTATTTGACAGACACAACTGACAGGAAACGTCTAACCAATTATTATTATTATTATTATTATTATTATTATTATTATTATTATTAGTACACTCGAGGGTACAGAGTGCCAAGCCACGTTCGCAAATTCAAACATCATTGTTGGATTGATGTAGGTGAGCAACACATATTCAGATGATATGGGGAAGTATTAGAGACAAGAATTTTCTGGGTATATAATCTATCTAAGTCGCGAATTTAAATCCTTCCCGTCGTGCCACCTCACTCGTTTCGACCAATAACGAGCCAACAATAAAGGCCCATTGGCGGTCCCCCGAGCATTATTAAGTCGTTCGTTTATCAATCCATCCTGATTGATTATAAACTCCAGATAGCAAAAAGACCCCACCAGGCCCGGCGTGATGCCATGGCCGTGCCGTGCCGTACAAATGAAATGAAATGTCAAGACATTCTAAAATGTAGGTGATCCTTGGGCTAACGATGCCCCCCGAATTATCCGTCGATGTTTATACACCGAGGCTGGAATGTGATATGGCGTGCGTTGATGTTCATTGTCTGTCGTGTCATAGGATGGAAGTGCTCCACCGATATGTTTACAACAGCTAGGGTAACAATGTCAGAGACGTGGCTCAGTGAAGACGGGACGGACCTAGGCAAAACTTACGAGAGCGACACCACCAGCGGCGATGAGAGCAAGAGCGGATCCAGTGTTGGCCACGGCGGCTCCGGTGAAAGGAGGAGGAGAGTAAGTGGCAGTCAGGGACGCAGAGGGAGCAGCAGTTCCAGTGGGGTAGACGGCGGTGACGTTTCCGTAGGCAGCGCTGGCAGTGGCAGCGAAGGCAGCGACAATGGCGACGATGGAGAATTGCATTTTGATATGTGGGTTGTGTGTTTGGTTGGACGAAGAGTTGGTTGTTGTAGTAGTTGTTGATGGAGTGAGAGAGTGTTGGAGTTGTGATATTAGGTGGAAGTAAGAGAGGTGTGTGGTTGTGAGGTACAGCCTTACTTGACGGCTCTGTCCTACATGTTTATATAGGGATTTGCATAGGGAGCAGATCTCTTCCTGTTATGAGGCGTGGGAGGCTTGCAGGGGACCTGGACAAAGACTTATCGCGCCCAGCCCCCCGTGCCCTTGCGTTGCCATAGCGGTCCATGCCACCCAAGAACCTAAGAACACACGACCCACTTCGGGGGCGGTCGAAACTCTCTCGACAAATCATCAGAAATCATCAGAAATCATCAGTGCCATGTCAAGTGGTGTGTGGTGGCGGCATCATGCATCATACACAGTAATTAATAGATGCAAAAGCGTAGACACTAGCCACATTCCCGCCACCGCACAGCCTCCTGTCTCTAAATATTGGCATGTCGTGTGACTCTCTGTTCCAACGGGGACAAAGGCACAGTGAGATAGATGATGCTGTTTCGGACGAGCCGTGCTGGTTATTGCGCGCAAGAACAACGAGCAACGAGATGTAAACATGGAAAGAATGTGTGAAGAAACAAGGAGGCCCTCTGTTGTGTGCGACTCATCCGTGGATCGCAATCAATCACTCGTTTCACCAAAACAACGTGTCCAGGAGAGGTGGCAGGAAGAGGTGGCAGGGGTGGCTGGAGCGGCATACCCGAACGCGACGACTGATGGCGCGTTTCAACGTTGGCGTTGACGCTGACGCCGACTTTTTTTTTTTTTCAACGGTGCAAGCCAAACAAAACTTAATTACTTTGCTAATTACATATGTATGTACAGTATTACATAGATGGAATAATTAGCACTAGGGACTATTCATTCACCCCAGCCACCACCACCAACCACCACCAACCACCACACAACGTTGTTTTGTTGTTATGATGGCTTCTGTCTGACGTGTCCTCGTCATCTTGGAACTTGGCCACACGATATGTGTCATTTCGTGCCTCCCAAGCCTCTCCCTCTCTCTCTCTCTGTCTCTCGGATATTGAGCAGTGATAACGACGGGCCTGTGCCACATGCAGTCATCTCTCTCATCTCTCTCATCCCTCTCCAAGTTTCAACAACCTTCCTTTTGCCATCGAAGCAAATTCAAAGGACCCACGAAAAGAGACTCCACTCCCGGTGTGTGTGTGTGTGTGTGTGCGACGTGCCTAGGAGGAAACTCATTCGACCTCTTGCATTCTGATTTCCTTCCCCTTGTGTGTATTACATACCTACAGTACATATATTAACCCCCCACATTTATTTCCCCCTTGTATGTAACCCATGTGTGTTATTATTATGCCGCATCCAATCTCTCTATGTTGTACATAACTGTGTGAATTCCAATACCAAGCTCATCTGTGATCCAACCAAAGTAATTACTGAAAATTTATTGGAATCCCGATATCGAAACGTCGTGTTGCAATATTAATTAATTAATTAATTAAATAAATAATTAATCCCAGCGCACACCCCAATTCGGTTGAGGGATTCAAGATAATTAACCAGTAATTGTGGCCATTGGCTCTTGCTAGGCCCCCAAAATCACCCCAGATCCTACAAAGGTACAGTACATATGTACGACGAGATATCCCCTGTGCGTGCATGCAGCCGCCAATATTTAGTTGCATATGCAGATAAAAGACGCAGGTACCCCTTTGCCCTCTGCATTCCCAAAACAGTTCGTCCGAGCCCAAAACTTCAAAAAGTCATGACAGTCCTATTACGAACTTACTTGCCAGCTACGAGTAAGCTGATAGTAAGCGGCACATATAACGTCATTAGAAAGTTCCACCGCAGATTTATGTAGGTGCGTATAGAAGACAGCTTGCCTGTATTGTACGTACAAAGGGGTAATAATAGCTATCAACATTTAGTCTTCTTCTTCTCACCACAACCGAAGAGACAAACCCCACCATGAGGTCATGCTATCGTCCATTACCCAAATGCCAGGTCTAAAAAAGATTGAGAATCAAGCGACGCCTTCAACTGATGCCAGGAGGAATGTCGCTCCAGGTACCATTGGTCCACCAGGTACCAGCCTTTGTGAAGTCGCTATAAGATACACTGCCAAATGGAAGATAGTCCACGAATCCAAAGCGAAAATACTCGGGTGTTTCCAACGCAAGCCTCGTCCACGTGAAAGACGAATCGCTGGCATCGCTTCCACGGAATCGCTCAACATCATTGACAAGGACGCTAACGCCATCGTAGCCCTGCGCGAGGCCATCCCAGGTGAATGTGATGTTCGTCGAGTTGATCATGGGTGCCAGAATTGAAGGTATGCCGCCCCCGACTTGCCCATCGCCAAGCAGAGCAGCAGACGTCTGGAGAA
This sequence comes from Pleomassaria siparia CBS 279.74, assembly GCA_010093715.1. Classification (NCBI taxonomy): domain Eukaryota; kingdom Fungi; phylum Ascomycota; class Dothideomycetes; order Pleosporales; family Pleomassariaceae; genus Pleomassaria; species Pleomassaria siparia. The sequence continues at coordinate 348,231 of MU005774.1, read as the reverse complement.
TAGAAGCAAATCCCCAGCGAGCTATACCGTTAATGAAGAGACCGACTAGGAGGCCTTGGTACAGAAGACTAGGCCGCGTCTGCAACGACGTTCCCGGGAGGAGAAGTAGTGCTAGTATGTAGTGGTGGATACGAAGGTCCAACCCGGGTATAGCCAGGAGAAGTAATAAACTGATGCCGAGGGTAGCGTAAAGACCTAGGTAACGAGGGAGTCGACCTTCGACCCTGAAGCACCAGGCTTGGAAACCTGCGACAACAACGAGAACGACGACTATTACTATGAGAGCAACGATGGCTCCTGGTTGTTGCTTGATATCGTGGGGGGTCAATCGCTGTATAGGTATCATCTCAAGGGTAACGTTGCTCAATGCGCCCACCCAGAGGCCACCAATCCAAAGGACGGTTTTCTCAACATGTGCGTTCAACTTCGCAAGAGTCTTGCGGACGCAAAATCGGTATATGACAAGGCCAATAAAAGCAGCTGGGAGGAAATTACTTAGAGCAGTAGATGCGAGAGATGGATAATCCGAGTAAGGTGGAGGGTCTGATGCCATGGCGATTTGAAAGTATGTGATGACAAAGACTGGAAAGAAGAAGGGGGCCGGAGTATAGGTGCAGATGGACAATAGCGTCGTAAAGAGGATTGATAGAATGAGGAGATTCCATCGAGGATCTCGACATTTTCTGGACGCGGAAAGAACTTGCGGACTTCGATTGAAGTCAAAGGACATTGGAAAGCTTGAGTTGAAGCCTACACTCAAAATGCCATTGCGTTGGATGGCGCCGTAGCTGGACTTCTCTCCAGTCAGCGATATGACGCCGCAACCTCCTTGTGCGTTCTCAAGGATTCCAGCATGAATTGCAGCTCCACATATAAAGGAGTCGCCCCGATAAGAAAGTTCGTCTCCCTCGGTTACTTCAGGCGTGCCTCCGACTACCAATGGGCGGTATATAATCTGTTCGTCGCCGATAGTTCTATAGTTGAGCACATCAACTGAAGCGCAATCGGCGGGGCAGCTGAAAGCAAAAGTCGAGTCATCGAAGGGAAGGCAGTTCCGACCATCAAGTCCGCAATACTGGGAGCTATACCTACGGACCATGTTAATAAGGACCTGTCTATTCGGCTTTGTCATGCCAGACTTACCACAAATTATTGACGCATGACAATCTCACAGGCGCCCCAAACCCTGCTAAGTTTGTCGGCCATCCAAACTTTGAGAGAATGACTGCAAACAGCACAACCCAGAGTGCACAGGTAGTGAAGAGAATAGCAATTCGAATGAATTTCGGAAGTCGACCAAGACTGTGGCCTAGAAACGTCTGGATGGGCTCAAATAGCGGCTTAATATGGTTGCGTTGAGGATGATTTGGTCCCTTGATCCAGTTGCCAGCTTTGCGCAATCTAACTGCAACAGGCCGAGGCACCCTGTGCCACACTTTCTCCCATGGTGTATCTTGGTCCAGAGGACTGTGGGCGCCAGCGCCCTCACACTTGTTGCTCAATCGTAAATGAGGTGTCGCAGTGGCCGACTCGTCACTGTCTCCAGGCTCCTCTTGAGCGACGGGCGATATATAGTCCCCATTGTCGAGACCCGTAACTGGAGGTTCGTCGTGTTCCGAGTGAGGGCGTGTATGGCCAGGAACCATGGTTAGGGTCGACTCGCGACTCGACGTCTTTTGGATAGTGAAGATTGGCTCATTTGTGGGGTGCTGCTATGTCGATTGCCACCATTGTGCTACAAACTTCAAAGTATATCGTCGAGAGGCGGTGCCAATGAGCTTTTGACAGGTTTGAAAGGTTTGAAAGGTTTGATGGGGCTGAGGGGTGAGGGGTGAGGGGTGAGGGGTTGAGAAGGCTGAGGGCTGAGGATTGACCTTGTAATACTTGGAAGGCTGAGGGGCTTCGGCACTTGGAGTTGTGCCGCGCGGAGAATTTATTGAGCTAGGACAACCGTGGAAGTTCACTTCACACTTACACACTTCATCTATAAAACCATCCAGTCTCAGCTTACGCTCTACCTACATACTAATCCTGCCGTGATGTAATCATACAAAGGTACTGACGAACAGAGAAATAAGAGATTCAAACAAGCTGCTCGCTCTTCGTACTCTGTCTGTACTCAGTATACACCTACTATCATGCGCAATCCATCACATGGCCAGTTAAGGAGGACCCCGACCAAGTCTACTCCGTGTCTACTGCGCTCACCTTCTTCGACCTTACGCAGTACTATTTGTAATGGGAGTCTCAGTAGCGTTACAATCGCACTGCAATGGTCGCTCGCCGACAAAGGCGACCTGAGCACGCAAGAATTCCACTCCACGTTTCTCATGGCCAAAGCTACCTCCTTTGTATCAACCCGCCTCAAGAGGATCAATCGTCCACGGCCCCAGACTCAGGGCGAGCTCGTGATGAGTAGCTTGCTAATTATAGTGAGATTCATGTCTCCTGAGTCCTGAAAAGTCAGCTTCGCTCAAGCATCGCTCGAGCATGGGCCCATGCATGACTAGTTTTCGATACAGCTTCAACATATTTCCGGCGCGTATTCCGCTAACAATGGAGGGTTAACGGCTTCAGAGTTGTGTTCGAGGCCTTTGAATGCCTACTCTATATATCGGATTTCTCCATCGGATTTCAGCTATTTAATTTGCTGGTTCCTGGTCACTGTTCAGGGCAGTGAGATCGACGACAAGCCTAACGTAGGGTCTTAGGCGATACCTGAAGGAGCATCGTGAAGGATTATGCGCAGGCCTCATGCGACAGCAAACGCCCTGTGTATTCGCGTACATATATGCCGGCCATCCGCCCCTACTTGTACAGTAATAACACAAAACTCCCACGGCCCCGCGCTATCGTCAACTACGCATTTAGACCTCATGCACCTCCCTTCCTGTCTGGAACTCCTTTCACGCCCCGATGGCTGGCGCACACGATGAGGGAAAGAGCGCAATTATCATCATAACTGTCCTGACCGTCCTTGCCACCTTCTTCGTCCTCGTTCGACTACAGAGGAGGAAGAGTCGGGGATTTCTGGGACCGGACGATTGGGTCATCTTGGCTGCCTTGGTGGTAATGTATGAGCAGAACTTTTGGGCGTATACACGTGTGTTCACCCCCGGCAACGTACTGACTATACAAAACACGTTCTAATCCGTCGCGACAGTTGCCACTCTGTTCGGCAAACCATACGGTGAACTCACATTCAAGCAGCAGAAATGGTACCACAAGGTATGTCGCACCCGTCACGCAACTTGTTTTTTTGTTTCGAGTCCAAGCACTAATAACTTCTCTTAGACCTACTTCTTTGGCAGTATCGGCTACCTGTTCCATGTCACCATGATCAAAATCGCCATCCTGATATCCTACAAACGCATCTTCGGACACATCCGCTGGACGCGTCACGCGATATATGTCATGGGAATGATGTCTATCTTGTGGTTGATCGGTGCTTTTCTCTCCTTTGTACCACAATGCACGCCCATCATCAAAGCATTGGAACCCTGGAGACCTGGACATTGTAGAAAGATGCAGAAGTGGCTGTGGGCGACCTCGATTTCGAATATGATAATGGATTGGCTGATCCTGCTCCTACCTATCGTGCCGCTGGTCGGTATCCGGTCGCAACTCGAGACGACGGGCAGAGTATTAGCAGTGGCGTCATTCGCGTTTGGGAGCCTGGCGTGTGTGGCGACGAGCGCAAGGGCATTGTTGAATACGTGGGATTATCACGAGTATGCGAGTAAGTTATACAAAAACCCCACATATACACACACAAAACAACAACAGCAACAACAACAACAACAGTCCTCTAACAGAGCTTTCAGCACGCGTCTTCCTGGCAGCGATAGCTACCTATGCCGAACCAATGGTAGCAATCATCAGTGCCTGTCTCCCTTTCCTATACATCAACCATTTCTTCGCCCGATCCCTCAATCGCATTCGCCATCCCTTCCACGGGGCGAAGGACTCTACAAACGACGTGTTAGAACTCGACTTCATACGCACAAAGGCCAACAACCTCGAGTACAGCGTCGTCCCAACCTCCCGAACCACTCGCGTCGTGTCCAGACTATCCACGTGGTTACCGCCGGGCCTGTCGCCCGTCACACGAGGGACCGAACCGCTGGCGGAAATCCCGTCGGGAGAAGAGGACGACGACGAGCAACAAATGCGTTCCGGAGGCCCCTTTAGTGCTAATAGGACGCCGCAGCTTGCTCCTCTGCCGCCCGTGGCTCGTAGAAGGGATTGGCGTCCATGGCGTGGGTCGGGTTCCGGTTGATATATATCCATCCATCCATTCCCCTTGAGAGAGAGAATATATAACATTACAATGAATGCAATCATTGGTTAGGGCGCTGTTGTTGCCGATTTGATCTTATTAGAAGAAACATGTGAGAATGGCCTTCTTGGTCTGCTGCGAATGCTCTCTCGGAGATAAGATAGATGACTTTGCTTTATATATATATATATCCCCTATGTGTCACAAAACAATTCCGCCCTCCCTTTCCCTTTCCCTTTCCCTTTCCCTTTCCCTTTTGTTCGCTTCACCCGTACTTACTTGGCACTTACTACTCGATAAATATACAAATATATCTTTGTCGACGCCTCCCGCCCCCCCCCCTCTCTCTCTCTCTCCCTCTATCTTCTCGCCTTTGTCAGACCCCGCAAATCTATCGTCTTCTCTATCACCACCATCACCATGACCATTATAATTATGGGGCGGGTTGAACGTGTACAGAGAGGGAGAGAGAGAGGACTGGAAACGGAACAGTCGATGTATTACTATTATTATTATTATCATCATTGGAACAAGTTTGAACGAGAAAGATTCAATAGTGATAGTATTACAATGATTACAATATGTGTGTTATCTAATAATAAAAAATATAGTGTTGTGTGTGTGTGTGTGTGTGTACGCCTCACCCTCATAAGGTCTCCCGTCAGCAGGGATGATGATGTTGCTTGCATGCATGCAACCTTGTTGGGGATGGGAGGGAGGGGGGGTTTTACATAAGTTGAATATCATGCATATAGTTTGTTTGTTTGTTTGTTGGCTTGTTAGCTTCTGGCTGGCTGGACAACACTTTCTTTTTTCTTCGTCTCCGGGGAGACTCAAAGGTCCTTCCTTGCTGGATTAGTAAAACTCTCTCTGCATGCATGCGTCGGTTCTTCCATTACTCCCGTCTCGCCACATTTCTATCCAAGCGTGTCTTCGTTGACAAATCCAGACGGGATAGCGAAACTCGACACGAGTGCCCTTTTTTTTTCTACACCCGCGTCTTCTAGATAGACTCGGGCATGTCCATGTGCGTCTTGGGGGACCCGAATTTCATCAGTTTGGAATAGTACTCCAAGACGGCAAACAACTCTGGCGTTGAATTGTCATAGGTATTTTTCAACCTCCTCCTCCTCTCTCCGATCCAGAGATCCTCGCCTCCGTTGCCTAGCCTCTTCCTCACCGCTTTGTTGTACTCCATTGCGTGCTTGATATCCTTTCTCTCTGCGCTCTTTGCTTTGATTCTTACGTAGCCCGTAAAGTTGAGCCATAACGCGATGTCGAGGAAATTGGTCACGGCATAGCCCTGGGGGAGGTCCGTGGAGAGCATGGAGGCGTGTCCTTCATGGAAGGCGGCACGACCGACTTCGTCGAGGTATGTGACGCGGACCTTTTTGTCTTTTTCTTCGAGTCGCAGCGCGTATTCCATACACCATGCTAGGTCTTCCCAGACAGGGAAAACTTGCGTCTCATCTTGCTCTACAAGACTCAGCGTTTTGAGATTCCACAGCGAGGCGTTCGCCCAGTATTCGTCCGAGTTAAACGCATCTCCGCCCGTACACTTGTTCACTACGGCTGTGATTGGTCGCGACTGGACAAAGTCTTTGATGCTGCGATGTGAGTAATTTATCTTGAGCCGTCGCGGGTCCGCCACACTGCCGAGGGGGTTTTCCTCGACGTCGGTGGACGTCGATGACGACTCGAAGACGGTGAGGAAACCCTTGCACTGTATTTTGAGAAGGGAGAGCATGTCTTGCATTCTTTTGCTCAGCTCATTCGGTTGGAGGGGCCTTATCTCGGCGGCGAGACTGGATTTGGTGTGTGGGTCGTTCGCAAAGGATAATGCAAGGAGATCAGGGTAGCCATGTGCATCGACGAGGCGGAAGAGTTGCGAGACTTGCTCGAGATCAACCTTGTCTGTTCCCAGGTCCTCGAAAATATAGGCAAGAAGAGCATCAAGGTCGGTGGGGAGTGCCCAGATGCGAGCCTGCAATGAGACCACGTCGTCAGATTCGCTGGAGCCTTGGATGAGGAAATCGGTACCGAGGGTTGCCCATAGAAAGACGCCGGAAGATTTTGTCACGATATCGTTGATAAGATTGAGCTTGAGCGTATCGTCAGTCTCGTAGCTGCAAATCTTGACTAGACGCTCCTCTGTGTGCACACAGTGAGAGACAAAAGACCGTATGTCCTCGCTCATGAAGGCGTCGAGCATTAGGCTTGGTCGTCCCTCGAAGGCGTTTTGGAAACCTGGCATTGGCCGGCTGGAAGTGCAGATCTTGACATTATCCCGGTTGGTTGCGCTTAGCAGAAGGTCGACGACAGCTTCTGGGTAGCCGCCCAGCTCATCAAGACCATCGATCAAGAAGAAGAACTTTTTCGTTACATCGGATATCATAAGTTCAAAAGCAAGCCGCAGCTCTTGGAATGTGAAGTCGCTCGTGCCGCCGCCATACGAGGTGAACTGTTTCCACCGGTCCGCGAAGAGCAATTGTAATATACCAGGATCCTGTTCGAGTGGGCCATATATCATGTCTTGGAGTGATTCGTAGAGCAGAGATCTCAATAGGCCCGTACTCGAGACTTGCAGATGGACGCCAGAGCTCCAGAAGAAGAATGCTGCGTTGATGCCAGGAGACGAACCAGACCATGCTTCAAGACTTGAGAAGAGTCGAGGGTTTCGGAACATATGTTTCATGAGTACGCTTTTGCCGGATCCCGGTTTTCCTGCAATACCTGTTTAGCACACCAAAAACTACATACAGTCAACTTGAACTGATGCACTTACCAGTGATCCAAAATAGATTTTGCCCACTCTTATCGCCCAACCATTCCAAAAACGCACTCGCCTGCTGGTTCCCTCCGGGACTGGGAGAAGACTCAAACATCCACTCAAAGGAGGCTGCATGGGCAGCCGGAATACTATGGGCGCGATCCTCCATGGTAACAAATTGTAATTTAGCGAATGCTTCCTGGCAGAAATGTGCCTCGTTCTCGCCTACGATTAGGGCGTCGACTTTTTTGGAGAACTCTTCAACATTCTTCTTGTTCTTTGGCTTCCATTCGTTGGTGTGAATCGAGTCCATGGCATCATTTTGCCATTTCTCAAAATGGTGTATATGTGCATCATCGGCGCTGAAGACAGGGAGGCCAGTCTCTGCTGATTGTTCCAAATAATTCCTGCAGACCGATCAACCGACCGTTACTCTCTCAAATACCCTTGCATTTGATACATACCGAAGGGCAATCATTAAAGCTGTGTCGACCTCCTTGCGCACATTCTTCAGCTTCTTCTTCAGTCCCGTGATCTCCTTCTTTTTCCACACCATGAGCAGCGCCTCCCTCCCAGTTTGCCATTTCGGATCAGAATACGATCCTCTGGCCTGCGCCTGCAGGACAGCATCAATCAGGGTTGCTGTCAAAGCCTTTGTCTCATCGCTCAACTTGAGCAGGTGTTCGGCCGCGTCGCTCAATTTCGGCCTCTTGGGATCAGTATTCAGTTTTTTGAGATCATTTTGGTCAATGTTCATACTCAACCGGAACAAGTTTTGCGCAATGGTTGAAAGTAGAGTATGATTGACAATAACCTCGCCGTCGGTTGGTTGGTAGATTTTGTGGTCTTTGGATAGGATTTTGACAGAGAAATCAATGAGCTGTATTATTGAGGCTGCAAGGCCGACGGCGGGGATAGGCTTTGCCATGGTCTTGGTAGGCAGATATGGGGATCGTGAGCTGGGCCGGATGGGAGTTCGAACATTGGATGTTGATGATGGTAGCCTTGGTTAGGGGTGTCGAGTGCCAAATCTGTCAGCGTTTAGCGCGGAACGCGACGCGAATTCCCCGACCGCTAATCCGTACGACTTGGCGTTCAGGTAACGTGATCTCCAGGTAGTTCAATCAACGTCCCTGGTAGCAGAGCGTTTAGATCTAATTGGATGTTTTTAACCTCGGAAAGAGGTTGTTAGAATCATCTTGAAATTCTACATGGCGCTTTGCAGTTTTTTTTCTTCTTCTAATTTTTTCCAGTCAAACAAATGCTCATGTATGCGCAATATTCAAAGAATAGAGAGACATGTATATAGCGCAATCCTTTTGGTGTCAAGAATGAAATTAGTCATCGTGACCAATTTATTTATGGACTTCACCTTCACCTTCACCTTCACTTGGTCTTGGTCTTGGTTTAGCAAAAAGTGCGTTCGAACCCTTCCCAAGAGCAATGTCATTGCATTGGACGCGCGCGCGTTTCTTCACTGTAGGGCAGTTACAACCAGAGCACAGCTTTTTCACACCCAGGGCAGGAGGGAAACTTGCTGCTGTCTCGCCTTAACTCATCGTCAGCAACCTTCTGATTGTTTCTCCATTGCACGTCCACCTATACTGCTACAGCCACAATGGAGCTGGACAAAGGCAAACTTCCTAGCCCCAAGGAGTACGACGCCCTGGTTAATGGTCCAGCAGACATGTGGATATTCAGGTAAGTCGGCCATGTCAGCCACATGTTTTTCCGCAAGTTGTTTTGCAAATACTTACACGTCTGCTCTGCAGTGGCGGGGATTATAAATTCGATCTTCGTGGCAAGCTTGACGTCGAATTCGAGGGAGTTCCTTTGAAAAACGTCAACCTAGTCAACGACGTCAACGGACAACACGACATTACGCAACAGATGGCGTTCATCTACATTGAAGAATTCTTCAAATGCGGTACTGATTTCGCCTTCTTCATCAAAGGTGTCAGGAACTTGATGGAATTTAACAACGTCTTCTCGAAGAAGGCGTACACGGGGCCGTGTTTCGCGACGCCAGTCATCGCATTCGACCTAGAAGAGCTTATCGACAGTTCTTGTATAAAAGCGAATGTGCTGGGTCTGGTGTCGAGGGATGAGACAAAGGGGATTCGATGGAGGTGAGTGCACGCCTTCAGGTGGTGTTTGCAAGTTCACTGACGCAGGCGAGATATTACTACGAGAGTGCAGTAGCCGCATATGCCCAATTAGAAATCGACCCGGCCAAGTTTGATCGATTGCTTGAAGCACGAAGAGCGGAGGACGAAGCCAAGAGAGCCAGGGAAGCCGAGCAGGTCAGGGCGTCGCCGGCAATGGAAGTCATCGCATCGGACGCCACTCAAGAGTCAGAGTCGGCGGCAGAGTCGGAGGCAGCAACAGAAGACATGGCCTCGATGCCAAGCGAATATGAAATGCAAGACGTCGACGATGATGATAAGATGGACGAGGGCGAGGGGGACGGGGACTTGGGGTCAGGCATGGAGATGTTGGATATATATGCGTCTGACAGCGATGCTGGCGAGGTGTTGGATATCTATGCGTCTGACAGCGATGTTGACGAGATGTTGTGAGGGACGGGCGCTATGGACATGCGGTCTTCTTCTCTACAATACATACTCTACCTAGTGCAGTGGAAGTTGGAAGCAGGGATAACCTTTGTATGTTGTTTGGATATTACTCCGTACAGTACAGCATCTGCCCGAAGTTATCAGCATGGGGCTGTAACATGGGTATTAACAGGTATGGAGTTGAGCAGACGTGGGCTACATATATGTACATATGTATACACGCAGGGCAGAGCAGGAGTGCCATGGTATCCTGGTCATACGTGGTTGCACAAGACGACGCAACACGACTGCTCGACGACGTTAATTGATACCGGTCCATAGATGCATAGATACCCTTGCACAGTACAGAGTATGACAAGATTTAGACTTTAGCCTCCGGTACTAGTATCCTGTTGAATGCGCGGGAGAAGACGTTGCCGATACAGATGCAGATGCAGATGCAGATGCCGTTTCTCGGTTTTCCCGATGAAGCCGGAAACACCATGGATGACGTATAAATGGTACAAATGTGGGCAGCTTGCAGGAGGAGGAGGAGGTACAAAGGTAGAACAAGCAGGGTTTGCGTGGCTTCGAGGTCGAGGGATGGGAGGGATAGAGGGGCGTTTCAGGCTTTTGCTGCAAATCATCATAGTCATGATTCGCTCACAATTGAGTTTTGCCTTGTTTTCTCCGCGTTGCCGCTAGTTTGAGGCTTAGCATTTCTGGGCAAAGCTTGTCTCCCACAGTTCTCAGCCCGGTCAAGAACGGGTAAGCGGGTCGGTCGGCCTCTTCCCTGCACATGTTGGTGCCCCCCAGTGCCCCCCCCCTCCCCCTCCAAGCCCTCCAAGCCCTCCAAGCCCTCCAGGGTTGGGCTGGGGCTGGTTCATCAGTCAGAAGCGGGCTTTAATCCCCAGCCATCCATCTTTCCACTCAACCAAGTACTCTCTGTACTACTGTCGTCCTGCTTCGACCATTCACCTGTCGGACGCTATCCAGCCATTGCAGAGGCTTCTTCTACACTTGACGTACCTCGTACATTTCTAGCCTCCATCAATTGCGCGCATATTTTGCGCACTTTCGCAACCCAACTACATTACACAGTACATACACTACACATTGTACACACAGTACAAGTGCTTTGTGCGCCCACTATCGCGCATCCTCCCGCCCGCCACCATCCATAAATCCCTTTTCCCCCCCCCCCCCCGCTTTGCCAATACCTTGCTGCTTGTCGCGATATATACCCCAATCTCCTCCACCATGGCCGAAGAAAAGGACTTGACGCAGGATGGCGCCCCCGCTGCCGATTTGCCCGATACCTCGGAGAAGCACGAGGGTGGCAGCGACATGTCTCAGTCTCCGCTTAAACCACAGAAGACGGGCACCAACTCAAGTAAAACAAAGGGTCCAGCTGGAGGCTTCGACGACACACCCATACCCAAAGCGCCGCCCGGCTACACTATCAAGATCACCTTCCACAAGGCGACGAACCTCCCTCTCGCCGACATCAACACCCTCTCTGCCGATCCCTTCATCATAGCTGAGCTGAGCACTACCCTCCCAACAAGACACAAAGAAGACCCGCCCTTGCAAATCCGCACTCCAACCATACGGCAATGCACTGATCCAGTGTGGAATTGCGAGTGGATAGTGGCCAATGTTCCTGCCTCGGGCTTCAGACTCAAATGTCGCATCTACGACGAGGACCCGGCAGACCACGACGATCGTCTCGGCAATGTTCACGTCGACGCGGACTCGATAAACGAGCAATGGCCAGGCATCGACGACGTGTCGTATCCAGTCAAGAAACGCATGGGCAGCAAGCGAGCATACTTGCTGCGCGCAGTAGCCGTGTGCTTCAACAAGGTCGAACACATGCACGGCTTCCTGAACGTGAGCGTCCAAGTACTTGGAAAGACAAATGACACGAATGGCGGCCGCACATATACCATCGGCCCTCAATTCTGGATACGGCACCAATCGCCGCTATTGGGAAGATTGCTAGGGCAGAAAGAGCCCAATGGTGAGGATGATGCCGTCCCCCAAAACACGGGCAAATCGAAACCAAAAGCGGAGAAGTACAAGTATGTTATGAAATCTATTTTAACACATGCAACTACCCAATCTGACCCTTGACAGCTTCCAGGCCAATCAAATGCAACTGCGTGGACCAGTCCCCGAAGCCATGTACCACCGTTTTGTTGAATTCAAGCCCTTCGTCAAGGCCATGTTCACAGCCACGGGCGTCCGAGGCTTCATTCTGTCCAAAACGCTCCACCACCAGCACGCGCGTGTTTACAATTTCGACCAAAACACCGAATTCCAGATGTTCAAAGAGCCCTCCAAAGAGTTCACACAAAAGTTCTTGGAGCTCGTGCATTACGACGTAGGCGGTCGCATCTTCACCTACGTACTGACACTAGATTCTCTCTTTCGCTTTACAGAGACGGGCAAAGAGTTCGGTATCGACATGTTGTCCAAACATACCATGCACAGTGACGTAGCCGCCTACATAGCCTTCTCTGGCGAATTCTTCATTCGTAGATTGAAGCATCCACATCGTGCGGCTCCGGAAGAAGGCGGAGACAACCAGAGCCATCCACCCGACGATATCGCGGATGGCCCTCCCGAGGATGATCCCAAGAAAGATCCAAGCTACTATGAGATCATCATCGACAACGACTCTGGCACGTACCGACCCAACGCAAAGCTACTGCCGCAGCTGAAGGAGTTCTTCGAGACTAATTTCCCTGGTCTACACGTCGTGACCCTCGACTGCCAAGGTGATGCCGACAAAATGAATGAAATGAAGCAGCAGCAGCGCGAGCGCAAGAAGAAGGAGGGAAACCATATCATCTATACGCAATTGAGCCGGACTAGCAGTATGAGCAGTAGCGATGTCGATGAGCTGGATAGACTAGAGCGGGAGGGAGAGATGCGAGAACCTCATCTCAGACACCAAGTCATGCGCCAAGCTGGCGCGAGAGCAGGTGCGACCAAGACACATATGAAGGAGTATAAACCGAGCAATAATAGAGAAGGCTGGAGAGGGAGCAAGCACCAGGCGCGAGAGGACGATGCTGGTGCAGGGCCGGCCAAGGACGGGGAGGCTTCACCAAACAACGACAAAGAGAACGAAAAGGTGGCGGCCAAGTAATAGCCAGGCGCTGCTTTGGTGGTGACAATGGCGTGTTTTGTAGATACTTTCATTAAGTGGTGGTGCACCATATGCGTTCGAGTCCTCTGATACCCGCGGTTTTTGCGATTTGAGTTTCAGGAAATGCGTAGGTATGGATAGGGCTGCGCTTTTTGCATAGGGCAGCTACCTGAGCTTCGGCTCTCTTTTGTGTAATGTTTGTTCTCTTATCCTGTTCTCCTTTTATTTTCCCCCTAAGCTAGTCGTAGTGTCTTAATACCAAACCAGCCTCTCTCTCTCTCTGTCTCTCACTTTTACCATTATTTTTTTCCTTCTCTCTTCTTCTCTATCCCCCCTCCCCAATCCAATCTAAAAGTCCTTCATAATCATCTCATCCCCAATCCTCGCCGTAAACCCAACAATCCTCTTCGCAATCCTCCACACTCCACTCGCACCCCACACGCCCTCGTAATCTTCCCCTTGCGGCCTCAAACACACCAGTTCATCCACGTAGCGTCCGTAGGCGGTAATCACCTTCCCCGCGTGCGGACCCTGGCCGAAATGGGCTGCCGTGAAGTAGGTTATCGCGTGTGCCGTCTTGGCATCGGGGGATACGCGGATCGTCTGCGTGCTGAGGGAATGGTGGGTTGCTATGGGGCCGAGACTTTGGGGGCGTGTTAGTATTGTATAGATGGAAAGAAAAAGGAAGGAAGGAAAGAAGGAAGAAGAGGTGGTTTATATATATATATATATACATACCGGTTCTGAATGGCAACGCGCAACTGGTCTAGCCCCCGCAAGTCCCAGTTGAAGGGGTAGTCGGCCACGACGTCCGGGAGGAAGACCTTGTCTAGCAGGGCGAAGGTTTTTGTGTCGAGTGCTTCGCAGTACCGGGCTAGCGTGTTTTGGATGGCGCGGAAGTCGTGCGCGTTGGCGGGATTTGACATTTTTTTTTGGTTTGGTTTGGCTTGGTTTGGTTTGGTTTGGTCGAGCGTACCAAGGGAAAGAGTCTGTGTATATGTGTATGTGTGTATGAAAAAAAGAACAACAACAAACACGGAAGGGAGGAAGGGAGATGGACGACGAGCTGTAAGCTACAATCGCGGATAAAAGTCAAAGTCGTAAGTAATATAAGTTAATCAGTTATGTTCAATGTGCATGCACATCTATGATTAGATGACTGACTGACTATTATATATATATATATGTAAACATTGCAATTATATACGGTTCCGAAAGTCCCCCCCCCCCAAACCTCGGGACCTGTATCGGAACCCCACTCGTATATGTATGTACGTACATGTACATGCAACCAAGGTCCGTCCGATTAATCCCGAAGTTTAACTTTGTGTTGCTTTTTTCCTTCTTCTTCTTCTTCTTCTTCTTCTTCTTCTTCTTCTTTTTTCTTTCTTCTTTTTCTTGCATCGTGTCGTAACAGTCTCCTTCTAGCGACAAAGCCTAATTAGTTTAGTTTAGTTTAGTTTAGTTTGTGATTACGTTCATAGCTTATTTAGCTAATACAGGGTTGAAGCTGACTTGGTAGTGTGATAATTTATTGTATAAACCAGTAACTAATTAGTTACTAGTTTCTACTACAGTATGTACATATATATATATGTACTTGTTATTATATCTTGGTAATGTGTATGTGTGGCGCTAACAGAGCGTATGTACGGGAGGGATTGTATATGTATATAGATAGAGGGAGGAGGGGAGGGTAGTATATATATATGTATGTGAGAAGGGTTGGAAGGATTAACAGAAGACCATGCTTAATGCTTGATGCTTTTCGCTGATTCATTGTTGGTTGTTGGTTGGCTAGTTCGAACAATATTCCGATTAGGTAACGTTATTGGTGACCATGTTCGGGCAAGTTTATATGTACAGGTAATTAATAATGTCGGACCGCAGCATGAGCATGAGGCTCATGAGCACGAACATGAGGAAGTTCCCCACTGTGTTTAGCGTCCCACTAGCGTGCTTCAAGCAGTTTAGCGCCTGGGCATCCAGTTTCATGCCTTCGAGCCTTCCAATATAGACCCGTCCATTCACTTCGCAATCAACTCACGTTTTCTCATCAGTTCTCTCCGCGGCCTATATCCACGACAAATAGGATACTTTTACAGGTCACTCTGTCGAGATCGTATGCCACTTGGAAAGCGACGTGTATATGACTGAATGGAATCTCCCCAACCCGCACTCACTTACGACATCTCACTTCAGGTTTCTCGACTTTGAATTTCATCTCGTTGAGTTTGATACTGAATTATTGATACAATATCTACGGCGGGTTCGCATGGACAAGGACTAGTGCAAACCTTCTTCCAAGGTTCCCAATGTCTCCAGTGTTCTCATTCCCGACCCAACTCATCTCTCATTCCATCAGAGGTCTTCCGGACGGGCGAGTCCCAATGCCTGTCGCCTCGTGGGTGCCTTCTCGTCGAAGAACGGCTTCTCTGCCAAGGCCGTCACCCTCGTGCCATGCCGAGGCTCGCTGTTTTCGTAATCCCAACTCGCGTTGTGGATGGTGATTCTGTTATCCCAGAGCGCCGAAGTGCCGGGCGTCCACTTGAAGCGAAGCTGGATATCGACGTTCTTCTCGTACACATCGTAGAGATAGTTGAGGATCAGGTCGCTCTCGTCCTTGTCCAGTCCTACGATTCGAACCGTCATGGCTCGGTTCACCCAAAGAGCCTTCCATCCCGTGGCTGGGTGGACACGAACGAGCGGATGCACCCTCTCCAAGTACTTTGGTCCAGCATTGGGATTCTCGCGGTCCAGATATGGGTGTGCGCTTCGATAGACGGCCTCTCGTCCGTCTATGATCTTTCGGAAAGCGGGAGAGAGTTTCTCATACGCAGCGTATCCGGATGCCCAAAGGGTGTCCCCTCCAACTTTGGGGACAGTGTCGTTATGGAGATGGGTAACACTGTCATATCGTCAATACATGCGCTTTTCCAAGTATTGATTGTGCATCCGACTCACCCTGCCGGTTGCCTCTCGTGGACAAGATCTGTGTGCCATCGGGAAGCTCCACCCGTCTGTCTGAAGCTTGCCGGATTTTCTGTTGCCTGAAGTTCTGGCCAAATCACAGTGACACCGGGGATTCCAGGGACCGAGGGAACTTGAGGCTGGGAAGGGTCAGCATTTCATGTTTGTTCCAGGGGGGCGAATGGAATGCGAACATGAACCTCGATCTCTCCGTACCACTCTCCGAGTTTCTTTTGCTCTTGTGGGGTGATCTCTTGATCCCGGAAGAAGACGACGCTTCGCTCAGCGATCAAAAGACCAAGTTCGTCCTTTTGCTGATCAGTCAAGTCCTTCAACTGCAGTCCGACGATCTCTGTTCCAATGTGCGCTGTCAGATCCTTGACTTCCTTGGCCGCCGATAAAAGTGCCTTCTTCTCGGGGTCTGCTCTTGTTCCAGGGTCGACAAACTCGCGATCATAATTCCTTATGTTATGGACGTCGTCTAGGTAAATGGGCTTGGCAGGACGGTAAGGATACCCATTGGATAAATCGATTCCTGCCTTCTCTAGCCTCTTCCTGGTTGGTTCGGGAAGACCCAGAGTATCTTTGAGTGGCACTATTGTGTCTTTGATATCGGGAGAGATTGCGACTGCGATTGATGGCGCCATGATGAAGATGTGAGATGGTATATGAAGCTTTTGGCTCACTTGGAAAGAGGCTACTACTTATACCCCTCCCATATTGTACTATCTATCATCACGTTCACTGACGTAACTTTAGAGTATCCACTAACAATTATCACGTCCATTGATGTTTTCCATCTCGGCGTACATGGTCGAGGGTTGCGGGGTAGCTTCAATCACCTCATCGCCTAGGATGATTGCGCAGCAACCATTGACTCTCTTTCTTCCTTATCACCTCGGGGGGGCCAACTCCACTCTACTCCAAATATTGACCATACACTTCTCTCATATAATATGATAGTCGCATTGCACTTCGGATATCGGATAATCGTACAGCATTGCATATCGGATATCGTGCAGCCTCGGTGTAAGCCCGTTTAGGCAATCTTCGTCATAAAAAATGATGCCATAGACGTCCTGGATTACGCCTAAACGAACCGAACTCCCCCGATTTAATGACGCATGTACATACGCAACACATGTCGTCGTCTCTCGCGTGGGGATACATTTCTTGCTAGTGTGTGCAAAGTCGTACAGTAGGTTTTGGATTTCCAATCCGATTACCAGGTCTTCGGCGTATGAATCGTTGGTCTTACGTTGTCAATTTCCAACCTAGTGTGTCCAAGTAGGCCGAAGGGGAAGTTCTTGGAATTCGTCCAAATAGTAGGCGAGTCTGGCGTTTTCATATTAAATTTGCAAAGTTTCTTGGATTTCGTCCAAATAGTAGGCGAGTCTGGCATTTTCATAAACCATGCCTTCACGAAGACCTGGACGCGTGGCGGTGATTGGAGCAGGCGTCAGCGGCGTGGTAACGGCAGCTCATCTCCTGAAGGAAGGACTAGAAGTGACGGTATACGAGAGATCAAATGCTGCTGGGGGCAATTGGTACGTCCAAACTCTCCTGAATCTAGCCTATTCCCGGACTTATTCTCAGGTTGTACGATGAACGGAAATCCATCGAACCATCGTATCCCTCAGTGCTCGCTTCAAAGGCAGAGACTCATGTGGTTGGGAACGACGTAAAGACTGCTACTCCAGAATGGGAGCAACTTCTACACGCGCCACCTGGGTAGTACACCTCTTCAACGCCGATGATGAAGAAAGAGATGGCTGATCAAGTTGCTCAGCGCAGCCCTTGCTACATTGGACTGAAGAACAATGTCACCACACCTCTACTCGAAACAACACTGAATCCGTTTCCAAAAGGAACCCCAGATATTGTCAGCCATTCAGTCCTGAAAGACTACATCCAAGACACTTCTGCCAAGACGGGCGTAGAGGTATCCACACGCTACAATACAGAAGTCAAGAAGTTGTCAAAGAGTGGCGGCAAATGGACCGTGAATTCTCTTACGCTGACAGGAAAGAATTCGGGAACCGTCAGGCAAGAAAATTCCGATGTAACGTGCCCATCATCTTTGATCCAGTACACTTTCTCACATTTTCTTTTTCTAGGAGTTCGACTCGGTTGTCGTTGCTTCGGGACATTACCACACGGCCCGTGTCCCTGATATACCTGGACTAGCTGATTGGAAACGACAATGGCCGGAGAGAGTTCAGCATTCGAAAGGGTATAAAAGTCCTGAAGACTACAAGGGCAAGGTATATCAGACAAACACTGGTGCACTAGAAGAGTTTAGTTGACTGGTCCAGAACTTTCTCCTGATTGGCGGAGGCGTCTCTTCAATGGACATTGCCCGAGAACTCAGTCCGTTCGCGAACGTCATCTACCAAAGTCATCGAAACGGCGCGTTCGACCTTCCTGCTAGCTTCATCCCAGACAACGCAGTTCGAGTGGACGAAGTTGATTCTTTCGGAGAGACTCTAAGCAGCAGCCCTGCTACATCTCTCGATGACGATGGCGCCATTCCAGCAACGGTGACGCTCAAGTCTGGAAGGAAGCTTTGCGAAATTCACCACGTGATAGTCTGTACAGGCTACCACATCTCGCTTCCGTTTTTGAATCATCTCCACTCGGACGACACGCCCGCCGAGCGAGCAGGCGATACGCTGCTCGTGACAGATGGTTTGCAACTGCACAATCTGCACAAAGACATCTTCTACATCCAAGATCCCTCACTGGTCTTTGTAGGCGTTCCCTACTTCACAGCCACATTCACACTCTTCGAGTTCCAAGCAATGGTAGTGGCGAAAGTTCTCAGCGGACAGGCCAAACTACCAAGTCAGGCAGCGATGCGGACCGAGTATCAGCAGCGCGTGGAAGCGAAGGGCTATGGCAAGGCATTTCATAGTTTGAGAGACAGAGAAGTTGAGTATGTCAACGATATCATTGGGTTTGTCAACTCGGATCTGGAGGGGTCGGGGGTACCTAGACTGGAGGGCCATACAGCAATATGGCACAAGGCCAAGGCTGAGCAGAAGGCAAAGATGAAGTTGATGTCTGAGGGAATTCAACCGGCAGAGAGGGGTATTCTAGTCACTTGCTGATGACTTGATTGGTCATGGTTTATCTTAATTTCTCACCTGGTTCACGAAATGGTCCGTCCCAAAACGGACAAGCGTCTATTAATACAATGTAAAAACCTCAAAGTAAACTTTTCAGATATCGCATAGTTACCCCATGTACACTCTCAATCCCACGATAACATGGTTAACGCGCGGCAGAAAGTCGATTTCCAATCATCCTCTTCTTGTGTCCACACAATTTATCGCCATCTTGTACGGAGGGTGTTACAAGCATCAGGCACGCAATGCATGCTGACGATTACACCACACACACTTGGCTGCAGGGTCCCACGATGTCCGACTAATCAGAGCCCATGTTTACGGCCCGAGTCATAGCCGAAACATGTACAAACTAGCCTTGCTCTCTCAATACATAACTCGTCTTGCGTGATAATTATGGTTGTATGCATATGCCATGACATTGCATCTCTCCTCGCTGTTTCTTCGGTGTCCCGGTCCCGGTACGTATTCCCGGTTCCGATGTCTATCTACCGTTCCTGTCCCCATCCCCAACGTTGAACCTGGTCAGCACGCAATGCGATGGCTTGCATTCAACATCTCGCTCCGACGCAACATGGAACTAATCATCAGCAGTAGAGCTGTTCTCGTCACACACGACATGGCCAAGTCTACCGGCTTCGTTGCCGAGGCCTTGTCCTTCCTGCTGAAGCTCATCGAGCTTGTGCAATAAAGTCGGACCTTACCCGCGCACCTCTTCTTACATTCAGGGCACTCTGATTCGAGCCGCCTGAGCCTCCTCCCCCTCCCCTACTCCCCTACTCCCCTACTCTCCTACTTCCGACAATCAGGATCCGAAATCATGGTTGTTACTCAGGATGTGTCGACGACACATCTTGAATCGCCAGCTCCACTACCGATACAGACGAGCGAGGAGCTAGAGAAGAGGGAGCATAAATGGTACTACTATCTCTGGGATACGCTAGATAAACCGAAAGAGGAGAGATGGTTCATGTTCAAAGTAGATGCGGCTCTACTAACCTTTGCTTCTCTCGGTAAGATTCTTCTCCCCATCAATTGGATCCCGAGTTCTCGCTAATCGGCTCCAGGCTACTTCATCAAGAATCTCGATCAGTCCAACATCAACAGTGCTTTCGTATCCGGAATGTCGGTTTCCCCTTCTTACTCTCTATCCTAGACTAAAGTATGACGCAGCTAACGCAATGTAGGAAAGAGGACCTTCAATTATACCAAAACCAGCTCAATTACATGCAGATGTGCTGGACGGTTGGCTATGTTATTGGCCAGCTACCAAGTAACATCATCCTGACCAAGTTCCGCCCAAGCCGATGGATTCCAACCATGGAAGTCCTCTGGACCATTCTGACCTTTGCTCTTTGCCGAGCCAATAGTGCGCGGCAAATCTACATACTTCGATTCTTCGTTGGTACGCGGCAACCCCCCCATCTCCTCTTCCAGCCCGCAGGCAGCAGCACTGACAGGTCCCTATTTAGGTCTCGCGGAAAGCACATTCTACCCCGGCATGCAATATATTATCGGATCCTGGTACCGAAAAGAGGAGTTGGCCAAACGTTCCTGCATCTTCCACACCTCGGGTGCCATTGCATCCATGTTCTCCGGCTACCTTATGGCTGCCGTTTACCATCTCGACGGCAGAGGCGGATTCCGCGGATGGTAAGTAAATTCACTAGTGTGACTTTTGTCCAAGAGCTGCAAACTGACTGTGCACTCTTTATTAGGCAGTGGCTATTCATTGTCGACGGTGTAATTTCACTCCCCATCGCGCTTGCAGGTTACTTTGTCCTCCCCGACGTTCCCGAAATCTCAAAGCCATTCTACCTCACAGAGAAGGAAAGGCAGTATGCAATCGAGCGCATGAAGCTCGAGGGTCGGAAAGAGCGAGAGCCATACACTCGGCCCAAGATCATCAAGATCTTCTCCTCCTGGCACATCTACCTCCTCACCCCGCTCTACGTCTTCTTCAACAATGGAGGTATGGGTGGCCAGCCCGTGTTCCAGCAATTTCTCAAGGCGTCCAAGAACCCAAAGTACACAGTCGCCCAGATCAACACATACCCGACTGCTACGGGTGGGGTGCAAATCATCACGACATTCGCATATGCATGGGCGAGCGACAGTGTGCTCAGGGGGGCTAGGTGGCCGCCGATTATCCTTGGTGGCCTGGTGAATATCATGTGTTCGACTTCGCTGGCGATTTGGGATATTCCACTTCGATGGAAGTGGGCGTGTTACATTTTGTCCGGCTTCGGTAATGGTCTGAGTGGATTGTGCATGGCGTAAGTGTTCCCCCTTTCTCTATAAAATCAAGACGGGAGAACTGACAAAAAGAAAATAGATGGGCACACGAAATCTGCACCCACGACAACGAAGAACGCGCCATCGTCATCGCTTTCATGAACGAGTTCGCCTACGTGCTACAAGCCTGGTTGCCCCTCATCGTGTGGCAGCAAATCGAAGCTCCGCAGTACAGAAAGGGTTTCATCACCATTACCTTCCTGAGTTTCGCGCTCATCGTAACCGCCTTGGTGATTCGGGTCCTGCACGCGAGGGAGCTTGCAAAGGCAGGTTCTTCGAAGAGCCAGGAGGCGATTACCGACGATGAGAGCTCAGTGGATAGAGGGGTCAGCAAGGGGGCTGATGCGCTTGTGAAGCTGTGAGTAGCAAGCATATTGGATCAAAATTGAGATGAAATAAATCATAACCCCCAATCAATCATCTAGCGTACGTACGTACATATACATACCTACCACAAACCCGCCGCGTAACGCACGGCAACAGATGTTGTATTACATGTGGCGCAGGTGACAGAACATGCATAATATATGGATAGATTTATTAAATCCAAAGCGTCGGCTCTGTAATAGTCGATCAAGAGCCCCTCCCTCTCTCTATAACGATTGGTCAATAACCCCCCACGCTAGTGTGAAATGCAAATACCGTGATTGGAGGGAGCCCGGAGGCGGTTTTAGAACTAGAGATCCGTGCGCACGTTATATGTACAACGTACAGAGTATGTACAAAGTATGTATGGTGTATGTACGAAGGTATTACACAAAAGTTTATTTCACCAATTATTATTATTATTATTATTATTATTATTACCCGAGGTAGGGATGGCCGGCCGATTGAACTATGTAGAAGGCGCTTGAATTGATATTATGTATCATTATCATCGTTAAAAGATAGATACATGGATACTACGAACTTGCAGGTAGGTAGGTAGGTAGGTAGGTAGACAGACCCCTTGATGTTATATACTATGTAGTAATAACAAACAAAGACTGTACTTACGCAGAGGTTATTAATTTTTTCTTAGGGAAATGAATCGTGTTTTTATATATATATATACATGTATGAAAAAGAACAATAATATAAAAAAAGAACCTTGTACTTTAACAAGTTTTTGGTTTTTTTTTTTAGGGGTTTTCTTTTATTGCAACATATTTAAGATTAACTCTGCTTTGCTATTTTCGGGGGTTTTTTTTTGGTTTTTCCGTCTTCGTCTTCAGTTGTTTTTTTCTTTTCGTTTTTTTACCTTTTTTCTTTCTTTTTTCCTTCAAGTAATGGTTTCTTCTTAGGTACTAATTATTACCTGGCGATAACACTTATGCTTCTTTTTGAACTACGAGGGAGGGAGAGAGGGAGAGAGGGAGGGGATGTGATATATGGGTACTGTCTGGTAGTATGTATGTATGTATGTATGTATGTATGTATGTATGTATGTATGTATGTAGACAACTAACGCCCTGCAAAACCTAATAATCTATAATATTAGATACTCCTATATATATATGTTATACATATATGATGAGTGGATAAATAACGCGAATATACACACACACACACACAGAGAGACACACCTCCTCCCCCCAGTCCATACATACATACCCCAACCACCCACACGACCCTCTACTCTACAACGTATACCGAAAAAATCCCGCATCATCCCCCTTATCGCTCTCGGCCTGCATCTGCGACTTGGTCCACGGGCGGCCGGCGTCCACGAGCCTCCCCCTCGTCGTCGTCGTCGTCCTCCTCCTCTCATTCTCCTGGGCACACCACCAACGCATAAACACGCATAAACCGGTACTCATGCTCAGCAGACCAATGACGGTAGCGTGGCCGTAATGATACGTCGGTGCGTCGAGGTATGTGTATGTGAAGCCCGAGAGGACGCCACCGAGATTGCCGAAACCGACTTGCATTGCGATGCCGATGGCTGGGGGGGGGGAGGTAAGAATTAGTGAGATTCTTTCAAGTTTGAGGTTTGGGGGGGGGGGGGGGGGGGGGGGACTTTTCGAAAGAGAACGGGAGGGGGGATGGATCATTGTGATATATTATTCCAGTGGTAAAAGGTATTTTGTCTGTTGTAGCTTAGGGATAATAAATACTTACAGCGTTTTGTCGAGCCGCCAATGTTGTTCCCGTTCCAGGCTACCGTCTGCGAGACGTTGGGGTAGATGCCGGCTGCGGCGAAGAATGTACCCAGATACTTGTATTTGGGCACGTCGGTTGTGAGCTGGATGATGAAGCCTATGATGCTGGAGCTTTGTGAGTAGAGGGGTTTTCTTTTCCGAGCCATAGAAGAAGCTCATGCGGAGAGAGAGAGAGAGATATAGAGAGAGAGAGAGGAACAGTTGCTAGCATGTGCTAGAGTGTTGTATATGAGGGGGGGTAATTGATAAAGGGAGAGATAGCGTGAACAAATGACGGGAATGAAGCAGAGCAACACTTGGAGGAGTAAAATGACTTACGCCAACGAATTACACGAAATCATATAGACGGCCCTCTGCCCATGTCTATCCGCGAGATACCCAGCCAAGATGCAGAAGAAGCAAGCAACGACGTAAGGAGGCACAGTCATAAGCTGGGCCGTGTGAGTCTTATATCCCAAGTCTTTGATAATGGTCGGCAGAAAGAGCGAGAAAGAGTACAAGGGTGAATATATTCCAAACGTGATGAGCATGTGCACCCATATCTTCCAATCGAGCAGCGCTGGCAAGAGGTACTTGTTCAGGTCGAAGCTGTCGTCGAGGTACGAGTGGTCTTCTTCGAGGCGCCTTTGAAGCTCCCGTCGGTCATTGTCGGTCAGAAATCGGGCGGTTGCAGGGTAGTCGTGCATTAGATGATACGCGGCGAGGGCTGTTGGATCGATCGATTGCGTCAGTTTGGATGAATGGTATAGATGATGTGTTCCACATGGGACGGACAAAGAAAGCCACGCACGGGCGGTGTAAGCGTACATACCAATCGCTATCGTGATTGCGCCCTCGATGATGAAGATCCAGGACCAAGCCGACACTCCACGCTTGCCATCCAACTCCATGATGCCATACGCGAACAGCCCTCCAAAAGCACCTGCCGCGGTTGCGGCCGAGAAGAAGATGGCCATTCGAAGACCGCACTCGTGACGCCGGTACCTGGACAAGAAAGGGTGGTGCAGTTAGCAGCATGACTCAACGGTACTCATGCCCGGGATTCGTTACCACATAGTAATACTGTGCTTGCAGTCAGAGACGGACGTAGTTTCTTGGTGAATCGGATCTACTTACTAGAATGTAATGCCTGGGAACAGCCCGCCTTCGCACAAACCAAGTGCCGCGCGTATGGCCAACAGTCCGGCGTAGTTGTGCACCACGCCCATCAAACAGCTCATCACTCCCCATGCCACCATGATGCTGGGAATCCAGAGACTGGGTCGAAACCGTTTCATCATGAGGTTCGAAGGGATCTCAGCGAGAACGTAGAAGGGGAAGAAGATGGCTAGCGCAACCTGCTTCAACTATCAGGATTTGGAGTGGGTCTCGCCGTGGCATATGCCTCACGTTGTAGTTCAAGCGGCTCATGCCTAGGTCTTTCTCGAGATGTACCAGTCGCGCATTGCCGATATTGCTTCGGTCGAGGAAGCTTAGTCTGTCCCATGCTGGGCGTCAGTAGTCATTCTCAGTTAAGATGCAGAGAGATGTCTCACAGATAAAGGAGAGCAAGGAATGGAATGAGGTTGAAATCGATCTTTCGACGAAGTCGGCGAGTAGATTTTGCATCGTATGCAAAATGATTTGCAGACTCAATGTTCTCAATTGCATCGACGCCGCCAGGATCGCCAGAGCTATTAATTGACGCGGCTATCATGTCCTTGGACATTTCCATGTTGCCTTGGCGCTGGGGATAGTGGTAATAGGAAGTTCTTGATGAGTGTGGAAAGTTGGTGGGCGAAGGCAGTGGTATAAGTTCTACTCAAGCTAGAGTACAGCTCAAGCACATGGCCGTGGTGACCATAAACTAGTGGGCACAACGCCACGTAAAAGCCGTAAGAAGCGAATAGGGGCGGATTGAAATAGATCTCTCGTGAGTCCATAAATGAAGAACAACGAGGGACGCGGCCAACTATCCATGCCACGGCAGCTTTTGTGGCTATCCCCGTCCCGCCGTCACAAACATAGTAAGCATTATCAGCAATATGAGCCCGTTGTTTGCCATTTGCTCTGGGGACTTTTGTGTCTCCGTTGAACGGGGCAGGGGCAATGCAAGAATAGCAACCACACGGGATGGAGGAGAATACAACAGTAGATGCCGCGTCCCTGATGCCGTAGATCCAGAATCTGCACAACAACATACTCCACACCGCATGCCTAGTTACACTGAATATCGGGTCGTTTCGGCATGCACACGGCGAACCGCTCGCGAATTTATGCGGTGAACGTTTCCGTATTTAATCAAATGTCATGCAGACTGAAGCACGCGGAGCCAAACTAACGTAAGGAGGCGTGATATCGGCATGAACCGAACCTGTAGTTTCATACTTGAAGAAACACGACGCATGCTATCTCACGTGTGGCCATTCGTGGCAATCAAGGACGACGTGCTAGAACAGACACGACTCGTCTCATGAACAAGGCGGCGGTTGTATCTGCCCAAAGATTGGATCCGGACTAGGAAGAAGAACATCATGACAGATGACAAGGACCCACCTTGCCGTCTTTGTACTCCACGGCGGTATTCCTGTCCCACGCTGTCAAAAAGAATTCCTTCTCATTTCCAACGACCGGGTCGAAGGAGAGTCAGTCGTACGTAACGCTGCTGCACACCTCCCTCCGCAGCGTGCCGTATCCATCTATCTCTTTCTGATAAATAGTGCATGCCGATATATATTGGCTGAAAAGAAGACAGAGGCCGTCTTACCTAGGCAAACGAGAGTTCCCAGATGGCAAAGACCTCGAGAAGAGAGCCATAGTCGTGCGTGTAGGGGTGGGGGATTTATCTTAGGGTGACGGCAGCCGTTGACTTACTTGTAACTCCATAAATGTAATACCGACCGCTATTCGCCGGCGTTATCAAGAACACGTTTAGTGATGTTTGCTCCCTCCTGTCCTATCCTATCATTGAGCGGCTTGAACTCTCTCTGTCCTACAGTCGTCGTACGCACGAGAGTGGAGCCTCTCCAGAGAACAGTGACAGCGGACGACGACGACGGCGTGAACAGATATCATGCATGACGCCCCTTACCCATTGTACAAAAGGCAGCCTACATAGATGAAGCAGCGCAAACATGGAGCGCGTGAGGCGCAGAACGACAACAAAAACAGCAAGGTGATTGGAGAAAAAGAAAGGGACGAGGCACGAGTCACGAAGCGACGTCCCGCTTCCTTCCGTGTAGTATGAATAAATAAATTTTTCCCCCGCCCGTTTGTCCATCTTAGCGTTTTGGATAGGTAGGTATATATATGTATGTATGTATGTATGTATGTATAGTCTTAATCATCACCCATGTAACCACATACATATATATAACACGACGCCTTCATATGTATCGTCTAGATAATTAGAATGTAGGTGTATTACCGGTAATAGTAGCAGACCAAAAAAAGGTTGAACACGCTATTGCATGGCCCTGATATACAATATCTGCTAGTGCAGATTCTACGCAGTAGGTAGGTTGTTTGCCACGGTACGGTACGTGACCAAGTGTGGTATGAGCTGCAGGCCGTCCATTAAACGCATAGATAGTGCTAGCTGTGCTCGTGCTCGTGCTCGTGTTCGCATGTGCATTCATTCATTCATTCATTCATTCATTCATTCATTCATTCATCGCGTGGAGACAGACACGCATGACACTCGTCTCTCTCTATGTCTCCCTCTCAATCTCTCTTAGACTAAAATCCACAGTCATTGACTGTACCACCCTACCCTGCGAGAAGAAGAAGAAGAAGAAGAAGAAGAAGCCTGCCTAAGTTCCGGAGACCGCAGGTGTTAGTTGGTTAGTTACCACACACACACACACACACACACACAGGCGGCGATGTCTGTCATCATCAAGCAAAAAGCGTCACCTGACTTGACCTGACCTGCCTTTCACCAGACCAGACCAGACCAGACCAGACCAGACCAGACCACCCCCTCCACCACGGGTGTGCCCCAAACAGACAAAACAGCCTTCTCAGTACAACCAATAAACAACAACTAAATCATACTTCGGATTTCCCATACACAATGAACGAATGGATGAATGAACGTTAATACATGTACATACATATGTATGTAGCTCGGGAGTTTGCTTCCCTCCCTCCCTCCATCACAATCCATTATCCGGACCACTTCTCGTCCCGCGCCCGTTCCCGTTCCCGTTTCCGTTCCCGTCTCCGTGCTCGTCTCCGTTTCCGTTTCCGTGCTATTGATGATGATGTTTCTTTCTTTCTTTCTTGTTTTGTTGTTTTGTTTTGTTTTGTTTTCTTGTTGTACATACGAGATAATCAATCAATATCAATCAATATCAATATCAATAAAGGATGACGCCCTCGTCGCCGCAAGAAGCTATTAGGAGTCAGGGGTCTCAAGAATGAATATTATACATACATACATACATACATACATACATACATACTGTCACCCTGACCTTGCTGTACCAGCCAGTTCCAAAGGTAGCCTAAAGGTAGTCGAGTAAATAAGTAAGCCCACGTTTATCTTTTTTTCCTTCCTTCGATCTATCCTGGTAGGTACATTTCTTTTCGTCTTTGACTAGGGCTTCTGACAATCACAAAACACGCATCATGCAGAAAAAAATCCAACTCTAGAGTCGAAGAAAAAACTGCCTTGATGTTTTATACTACACCAATCAGCTGACGCGCACGCATGCATGAATGCAAAATAACAAAAAGAAATATAAACGTCTACACCATCTTTCAGCCTCACTCACAATGTGTGAACATCAAAAAGGGATTCTCAAGTCTCATTCTTTCGAGTAAGCAGGTGGTGACAATGTACAAATATAAGACATACACATTCACTTCCCTCCTTCTCCTATCTCCAATGCTATCTATCAGTTCCCCCCAAGATGCAAATCGCTGTTTCTCTATAACTTCTTCTCGTTGAGCTTGTCAAGAATGCGGCTCTGTGGCGGGGGAGCGTAGGGAGGCTGGTAGACGAGTTTTCTGGTCTTGATTGGTGACCACTTGTATCTGTATATTGTTAGCTTCCTGGCTTGTCATGAATCCATCCTGCAGCGAGATCTCACCTCTTAACCCAGACACTGAGTGCAAAGAGCACGCTCGACACAGCCAGCACCTTCCAACCCATCTTCTTCCGCTCGTCCATTTCCGGCTCAGCAGACCAGTGCAAGAACTCGACGACATCTTTGGCCATCTGCGAAGTCGTCGCCTTTGTTCCGTCTTCGTACTCAACCAGGTCGTCATAGAGGACGCGGGCCATGGCGATTCCAGTGCCGGGGAAATAAGGGTTGAAGTTGAGGCCTTCTGGGACAACGGCTCCCGCGGGTGGTTCCTCGGGGTAACCGGTCAACAGACTGAAAACATAATTTGCGCCACCGTGTCTCGCCTTGATCATGAGTGAGAGATCCGGGGGTAGAGCACCGTTGTTTCCTGCGCGGGCGGCTTCGTCATTCTTGTACGGGGATGGGAGGTAGTCGGAAAGCTTTCCGGGGCGCTTCTCGATTTCGCCTTCGTCATTGGGTTCGGTATCGTATTCGTTCTCCTCAGCCATGGCCTTGGCCTCATCGACCGTCATGATGTTGCCGACCAAAGATCGGTAAGGGATTCGGGACAGCGAGTGGCAGGAGGCACAGACTTCGCGATAGACCTGGAAACCACGGCGGAGACTACAATGCCCCATTTAGATGTCTTCGAGATGTCGGGATTGTGGGGGTACTCACGATGCGTGATCAAATGTCTTATGCCACTTGACATGTTCCCATGGGTATTGGGCCGGGTGAAGACTGCAATTTCCATACATTAGCCCCGTGTCGTCGCCAATTCCTCCATTCCCAATATTGCCTCAACCGCCACCCCGCGATTCAAACGTCACTCACCCTTCTTCGGCCGGTGTCATGGCGTCAACATTTCGTCCGTAGAGATGGAAGTACCAGGCAACCGATCCGATGGCGAAAACGGTAGCGCCCGCGGGGAGGGCGTTGGTTCCAAAGGACGACGCAGTTTCCTTGGCTGCCGAGCTGGAGGTGGAGGCGGGACGCTGTGCACCCAATTCGTCAGTGATTGAGTCAATTGCAGGTAAGAGAGGCCTTGAGCCTTAGAAGATGTCCTGCGATGGAAATCGGGGGTGCTCGCGGGAGCTGTGGGCTGTGATGGGATGGCCGGGAATCGTACCGAAGCCGTTTTGCTGGCAGCATTGCGGGCTGCAGCGCCGACAGAGCGCGCCGAACGCAGTGCCGAGCGAGCCAACATGTTGATGGCTCGAAGTCGACGGGAAGGGAAGGGGGTCAATTGGGGTACTGGCGGAGGTGATGGTGGGTGTAGGAGGCCAATGGTTATCACATTGAATAGACCCTCCGCAGAGGTGTCGATTTTCGCTTACATAAGTAGACTAGGTTAGTAAGAGCGCACTATCATTGGATGGAGCCATTTCATAACATCACCATCTTCTGAGCGCTCTAATTAAGAGACTGATCTTTCTATCTGCGCACTTCCTCTTTGCGTTTCGAAGAGAATGTAGTACATGAGGCCACGGCCAGAATGTGCACTGGCCTTTGTTTGGCAACGTTGATCCTTTTACCCTCACCGTGTTATATGCGCCATCACCAGGACGATATCCTCCGGTGCCCACGAGATTTTATGAGTACATGCACATGTTCGTAATGCGAATATATTTCTTGATGTTGTATACACATAGGTATCTTGTTCCCCATACATCCAGCCCAGCCAGCCCAGCTACCCCGGACTGATTCCCATCATTCGTCCCATCAAATCCCTCCCCATTCCATTCCCTGGGAAAGTTGTTGCCAATCTAAGCCGCCGTATTCCTTCCCATCCAGTACCGCAAACTAAATGACAACAATGACGATCCCACCCACGATGATATATAAGACAAAAACAAGTAGACGCCGAAATCCCACAGACCTATATGAGTAACCTCCCATCCGGAGAGAGAGGCCAGACGTGATATCGATCGCAAACAATATGCCCAAACACCCGAACGAAGCAATCGATGAAAGTTATCCGGCGCCCACTGACCAACGCTGTTGATTCCGTTCTAGGATCTGGTATCGCGTGCGAAGCAAGCAGGCACCGGCGCCGAAACCCCATTGCTAAAGTATCCCAGAAAATACGGGCCATGGCGAGACATGTAAATAAGAACGCGTAATGAAAGACAAAAGTATATGAAATATACAAAAAGAAAAACACGACAGACTAAGAGGAGAGGTCTCGATACCAAGAACGCCTCTCCGGGAGAACGCCACGAAAATGCAATACAATGACAACTTGTGCTTGATGCAAAAGAGAATCCAAGGGTAGGTGACGGGCCCATATTTGGCAAACGAACTGGTCAAGTCCAGACCGCTATCTCGCAGGCGCAGATTGTGGCGAGCTACGAGTGGTTGGATAAGGAGACGGGGCACTTGTGATAGAGGCTCGTTTGTTTGCCTTTTGCAAATCCAACTTCTTCTTGAGGGCTCGATGTCGCGTTTTCATGCTCTCCATGACTGTTTCATGTCAGCAGTAGTTCGAAATGAGTCTCGATAAGTAAGTACACTTACGCTTCTGAATTGATTGACGGTCCTCTGATTCCAGCCCATTGATTTCCTCGCCTTCAAGCCTTCGACTGGAAGAGTCATCTTCGTCTTCAAGAATCGCTTCTAGCATAAGAATAGCCGTCAGATAATTGAGATCGCAACCAGGAAGATCGGTTCCCACGAGCTCATTCACAGCTGCAGTCCTGCTCATTTCGAGGGCTCGTTCATACATCAACTTCTCTGCTGTGACGCCCGTGGTCAAGAGAATGTTCTCGGCGGATCCAATGGTTGTCGCCGAACCAGAAGCAGAGGAGCGGTTTTGCGGATGGCTCGGGTGATCCAAGGGCAGTTGCAGTTGAGCTTGCTTGAGCTTCCGTGCCACGATCTCCGACTTGATGCAGCATTCATTAAATCGATCCCGGACCCATGACACTACTCGACTCAGACGATCTGTGTGCGAACCTCCCCGGCTGGTTGATTCTAGTGACGGGCTCCGGTGCCTGCGATTCCACCAAGATCCTGCCATGTCCATTGCCTTGTTCAGCATTGCGAGAGATTTGACGTAGAGCACAAGGGCCTCCTCGGATATTATCAGAACGGTGTCAGGTGTCAGATCGTCGTCGTCGTCATCCATTATTTCGCCCTCGATTCCGGGTTTCCGAGCAACACCGGTCGGACCAATACCGAGGCCTTGGTCACTCGGGGCGAGCGGAACCAGCTGTTTATATTTGACTTCTGCAAAGCCATACACAACATGACTAAGTTGGGCAAGTTCTTCCACTCTCTTGATGACCGTGGAATCCTCGTCCTTGCTGACCGTGCTTTCGCCATCTCCCACTAGAAATAAGCTGCTTTGGGCAGTCGGATAGGTGGGAAATGCAGCGTAACCTTGGGGCGGCGATAGTCCTTTGATCATGGGCGGAGAAAGACCAAGTCCTCGGATATTGACCATGTTCATTGCCTTGGATAGCGCCGAGGTAGCGCTCTCAAAGCTTGGACGGTATTGTCGGCGACGTTCGTAGGAGCCAGTCCGCGTATGCATTGGCAACTGCTTCTGTTGGATCTGTATCGCTCTCGAGGGAATGGCTGCGCCCGCGCTTGCTAGGTTGGGTATGGTAACCCGTCGCTTCAACGCATCATCCCGAGAGAAGGTCCTCGCAGCTTGAGGACTGTTGGCAATTTCATCTGCCAAAGCATCGATCTCCACTCGTCGCTTCTCGACAAAAACAAATCCCTCGTCTATGGCGGTATCCTGTGCAGCTCGCTCAACTGCCTCCTTCATATCTGCTCGTTGAGGTACTCGCTCGCGTTCAAAATGTTCCTTCAGGCCAGATGCTGGAGGAGATGGATCATTTCGGCTATAACGATGTGCTGAATTGGCAGATACTCCAGTCAGGTTGCGGTCTTGGGTCAGAGTAGGGCGAGCGGGGGCTGTCGCGACACTGGGAAGGGTAGGACGACGTTCGCGCTGAGGAACGTGCTGTTCGATGGGAGGCAACGGAGCGTTACTCATTCTCCGTGTCGAGGAAGGACGTGGCGGAGTTCCAGAGTATACTCCAGAGTTAGGCCGTGAGCTTGGCCTTGATGGCGGTGTTGATCCATATGGCGCCTTCTCCCGTGGCGACTGAGAATGAGGGCTTTCGGGAGCGCGTCGACCCATCTCGACTGGGATCCTTTCTATTCGTCTAGATTGAACGGCTGGTTCTGGCTCGTAACTATGCGGAACATCTTCGCCAACAAGCCCAGGAATCTCCTCACGTATCACGGGATCGGAGAAGAAGCTGTCGTAGGACATCCGTTCCAGTGGCTTTCGCTTCAGCAGAGCGCGAATGAGGTTCTTCATCGCCCGACTCGCTACAAGGCCTTCTGTGAACCTGATATGGTCTTTGCGATCTTCAATTTTACGGAGTAGTTCCACATGGTTATTCGCCCTAAACGGGGGTCTTGCACACATCATTTCAAACAGTACTGTTCCAACCGACCAAAGGTCAGCCTTGGCATCGTATTTCTCATACCGTAGTATTTCAGGAGCCATGTACAACGGGGATCCACAGAGAGTTTCGGCCAGGGATGTGGTGGGCAAGATTCTAGCAAAGCCGAAATCGGCTATTTTGAGCATAGGAAGGGATTCTATCCCAGTGGCAGGTATCAGCGAGTTCGCGTCGGCGGCCATGGGCATACGTTCGATGGTTCCGCTTTGGGAGTAGTACAATGACGATGGATTCAGCAGAAGATTTTGGGGCTTGAGATCGCGATGGATGTAGTTCTTGGACCTTAAAAACTCGAGAGCGCTTGCCATCTGCTTGGCAAAGTGCCTTACCGTTACCTCGTTTAGTCCACCCACTGCCGGATTTGGGTACTTTTCGATCATGCGCCGGGTCTGCGGGTGATTGACTAGGTCAGCACGCTTCTTGATGAAACCTGACAGGTCCCCAAGCTCGCAGAACTCCATTATAATGTGCATTCGAGCAGGTGTTTCGTGACAGTCGATGAGGGCGACGATGTGGGGGTGATGGAGGCTTCGTAATATCGAGATTTCGGATACTAGATTGTCTTTGAGCTTCTTGTTGAGTTTGCTCATGTTGACAGATTTGATGGCCACAGAAGCGCGCTTCTCCTGCAAGACGAGTTACGTTAGCCTTTTCCGTCTCGTCATCAGTTTCGGAGTATTCTACGATTATCCAGCAACACGTAGCTAACAAAGAGAGAAGACACGTACGATGTGAATGCCTCGATAGACCTCCGCAAAGCTGCCTTTTCCAATATGATCCATGCGCCTAAACTGTCCGATTATTTGCTCTGGCGGGGCAGAAGATGCCTGCTGCGCCGAGCTCGCCGATCGCCGCGGCTTGAAGGGTGAGGATGCAGGCGTTGCCATGATGGCGGCGCTGGGAAACCAGCCTGGATAGTCGTGCTCCTCCTCTTACTTGTTATATGGTTTTGATATTCAGCTACCAGCAGAGATGCGGATATAGAGTGGCGGTAAGGATGTTGCACATGGGCTGTTGTAGGACGGGATCAAAGAGCGTCGAGGGTGCGGCGTCTGATAGGTGCTCTGCTGGAAGATGTGTTGGCGAAGGGGGAATAGGATGCGGCAGATGGTCGACACTGAGAGGGGAAGCTCTGGCTTTGGACAAAGGGCAAACAGGGTGCCCTATGCAGGCAGTAGTGATGTCGTGTCGAGAGAGATGCCTAGATGTTGTCTTGAGGGGCCCTCGAGCCAGGCGGGGAGTCCCAACGAAGGTGAGTTGGGCAGGGAATCTCGGTGGGCGGGAGGTGAGAGAAGAAAGATGGTAAACAGGCGCAACGGTGAGGGGAAGAATAAACAAACTAACGGGGCGCAACAAGTACAAGGAGACGAGGGATGCGTCGCGAGGTTAGTGGTGATGGCGGTGGTGGACGCCGAGTTGTGAGTCGTGATGAGCTCTCCGCCTTACCGAGATGGGCTAGCTTGACTTATCGGAATCAAGATAAGGGCAGCGCCAGAACCGCACAGCTAATGAATTAGTTAGTCCAGACGTGCAAGTTGCTAATTATTATTCACCTCAGGCTGGAGAGTGACAGCGTTGGGTAGATAGTGATGCCTGTAGGCCTGTAGGCGCATCACGGTCACTGTTGAATACTATTCTATCGCCCTTCGCGGTTCGACCGTCTCGTGGGCTACTTTACGACCCCTCAACGCTGGAAGAGTCATCTGACGCCTCACCTGCTCTTATATAGCTGGGCAACCGTCTTTTGGACCAGTCGTAGCACGCAATTCACGCGCCCTGTGCCACGTCCAGAGGTACCTCTTGACATAAACTCTCAAGACACCCTTCCAGGAGACCGCAGCAGCCGATCAACCAGCCATACTCTGTATACTCGCAGAAAGCGGCTTGCTCCATGCTGCGTCCCCAGCGGCAAGTATACCACGAGTCCGCCAATTACGTCCCTCACGCTACACTTACTCATATTGCTCCCCGCCTGCAGCCTTGTGTTGAGCTTATTGGGGGGGGGGGAAGTGTTGCTCTGCCGTACTCATATAACTCTGTACACAGTATGTCAGAGCTGCCACCCCTCTCTTTGATAGGTCGGGCCGGGATGTCCACCAAATGCCTCAACCCCCCCTCTTTCTCTCTCTCTCTCTCTCTCTCTCTCTCAACAACTGTCGAAGCCGAATGTGCTGTTTCAGCCGTGTAACTATGACTGTCGCCACCACCATGACCAAAGATTACTCGTCTGCGTGCGTGCGTGCGTGCGTGCGTGCGTGCATTTATTTGGTCTGCAGACGCCTTACATAATTAGTCTCGTCAGACTTGCTGTTCTTGCAAATGGCATGATATGGCACAATCGCACTCGTGGCGTCATTCACGTCCTGGATTATTTATTCCTACCCTTTGTACAAGGGACCAGCAACCCAGCCACGGTTACAGAGGTCTGAAACACACGTGTGGCAAACACCAGCCGACCGACCCAGCCACCAGCCAAACGTTCATGTCGCGTCAATGTTCAAAGCTGATGAGCCTCCTTCTGCAGGTGACTGGACCGTCACGCCTCAACATGACAAAAGATTAGTCGCTTTAAAACCTCAGGTGCTAGATGAGGCTGATATACTAATAAGACTCGTAATGACGAGAACTTTCCTTACAGGCAAACGATACTCTGGTCAGGTACTCGCCTACTTGCTCCGCCTAATAACATCACGACTCCAATCCACGGTCTCAACCTCGCTTACTCAGCCGAGCATGACATCCCGGCAAGTTTACTTTACTCGAAAAGGTGACCTTCCGTCGAGTCCATGACCATACCTTGGTACAGCCTCACTGCCTGACCACACAAGCTTTGTGCACGAGAACAAGGTTGAGCTCAACGTCATCGGGTGGTATCGAAATGTACAGTATTACCATCCCTGCAGTACGTTTCACTCTGTGTACCTTTGTAACCCGAGTAGAGATATCTCTAGTCCAGTCCAGTCCAGTCCAGCCCTACCCAGCCCCAAGATATATACAAGAGGATAACCTTGTCTAAGTCCTATTCCGTCTATACATATTTATCCCTATCCCTGCTTAGCTATCCAGTGTATGTACTATTCTAGTTAATAGACCAGCAGGTAATTCTTAGGGTTAATATTAACTCGGAAATAAGCATAGCAGGTGCCTGCGCACAGGCATAAAATTAGTATGATTTATAGTAATTCTAATATCTGTAAGGGTCACTCAGGCAACGGGTCACTGATAAGGGGAATGGAGATGAGAATGATTGTATTACAGAGATGGGTTAGTCAGAACCAGTCTGACATAGACAAGACGAATCGCCGACGAGCCCAGCTCTCACCTATTCGGGTATATATATCTGATCCCACGTGACCATGGGTCCACGTGATTCATATGCACCTCCCCCGGGCCTCCATGACCCCTGGGGTCTTACAATAAAAACTATAATTTTTCAAGTACCACATTATGGTTTCCTCGGCACACTTCACCGTTCTCCACATCGGCAACGACATCAAGTACAATCCAGACCTGTACAAGACCTTCTCTTCAAAATTCACAATCATCCAGCCCTGGTTGGAAGAGCGACAGCGCGCCACCCTCATCCAAGCACTGAAGGACAAGAAATGGGGCGACTTCCACGCCGTCTTCCGCCCATTTTGGAACTCTGGTGGTGAGATGGGCAGATGGGATGAGGAACTCGTGCCCCACCTTCCACCTACATGCTCCATCTTTGCGTCCGCTGGAGCGGGTTATGATTGGGCTGATATTCCAACGTTATCGAAACACGGTCAGCAGCCAAATACAAATTTTCTGGAAGCTAGAGTGTGTACTGACTCATTCTAGGCATCACATACTGCAATGGCGCGCGCGCTTCAAGCGAAGCCGTTGCAGATATGGCATTATGGCACACATCGGTTACACAATCGCGCAGAGGGCTTGGAGCGCGTCTGGCATGAGAATTCTATATCATGACGTAGTGCGGAAAGACAAGGCTTTGGAGGATGAGGTCAAGGCAACCTTCTACGAGGACTTGGACGACATGCTCGCAGTGTCAGATTGCGTTGTTCTCGCGACGCCCTTTTTCGGGGAAAAGCTCATCACTGGCCCACGACTTTCAAAGTTCAAGAAAGGCAGTCGGTTTGTGAACATCGCTAGGGGTACGCTGGTGGATGAAAACGCCTTGGTGGATGTGCTGAAGTCGGGGCACATCTTTGCTGCGGGACTGGACGTGCATGAGAATGAGCCGCATGTCCATCCCGAGTTCTGCAAGATGCGCAATGTGTCATTAACTTGCCATAATGCGGGGGGTTCGTGGGATACGGCGAGCGGGTTTGAGAGTCTGGCGATGCAGAATATCGAAGCGTTTTTGTTGGAGGGGAAGGCGTTGACACCGGTGAATGCGCATTTGGTGCAGAAGAAGTAACGTAGAGTCTAACAGATTGATCCAATAGATTGAGGAAATTGAGGAGCTCCTTCTAAATACGACAACTCCAACTATCATTTCTTACCCAGTATTCGACAACTGAATGTTTCTCTCTGTTGCTCCTGGAGTTATTGTTTGGATGTTCAAATCATCTTTATCCTCTGCACAAAATGTACGAACCCTTACACCTCCGAACCCTTACACCTCCAAACCCATCTAGATACTACCTCATTACCACAAAATCCTGCATCAATGGCGTAGAGGATTTTACATACCATAACCCTTCTGGACTAGATTGCAAAAGATGGGCCCACGAGTCTACACCCTTACGAGGATCAAAAAGCTTTTTAACAACCCGCTCAGGGAATTTCAAGACCCACCTATTGAAGGATAAATAAACATGACCGAAATCCAGTCAGAAATGAATGCTACAACCAATTCAGAATTTAAGAAGAAGAAGAAAGAAAAAATTATATCATTGTCGCCCTCCACAGTCATGTATTTTTGTGGTTTCCGAAAACAAAGTACATGTAATGTTCAGATTATTATTCATAATAAATGGCAGGCAGCATCGCAAACTCTTCAGGGTTTTTGTGAAAACATATAACGTCATGTACTTTGTATGTACACGGCCAAGGTGGTGGAGACGGGAGTGAAATGCTTAATTATACCATTGTACATACCGGTTAACGTTATATAGAGTTCGTCAAAAGCTTAATTATTACGTCTAGAAACCTCCGAGTGGGCCAGGTTCAACCATGGCACACCCTTGTTGCTGAACTTGCCTAGACGCATCCAACTTCTGCGTATAAATCTAATCTTCTCCTATGTATATCGTTGTATACTTGTACAAATATAATGCAAGTGGAGATTGTCGCACGTGTTAGAAAGTGGAGTATCGTGCGTTGGATGAAGAAAGATTGCCAGGAAGATCTGTTAATAAACGAAAGTTAAAAAGACATGGGACCGATTCCGACCGAATCGTGCATGACAGGTATGTAGTTGTCCAAGCGGAGGGTGACTAACCCATAAATGTTAGCTTACTGTGCTATCTAGCCTAACAACGGCGTAAGAAATTA
Source organism: Pleomassaria siparia CBS 279.74 (assembly GCA_010093715.1). Taxonomy (NCBI): domain Eukaryota; kingdom Fungi; phylum Ascomycota; class Dothideomycetes; order Pleosporales; family Pleomassariaceae; genus Pleomassaria; species Pleomassaria siparia. The sequence continues at coordinate 309,917 of MU005774.1, read as the reverse complement.
ACGAAATTGCGTGAACAACGTTTGACCCACCGCCCGTGATCCATGTTCCATGTTCCATGTGCTGATACTGTATGTACATACATACAAAACTCCGTCGGTAATCATTGAGATCAACCTTTTAGTATTTCACGTCAGGTTATATTACTCTGCGTACAGTACAAGTACATACGCCCGGACCCCGGACGAATCTGTTGATGACGTTAAACCCGAATCCGAGAAGCATTTCTAGCGCTGGAAGACCCCCTCGATTGGAACAAAGCTGGCTTGGAAGAGAATGTCACTGGGGTGTTGTCGCGGATTGTACAATGGGTATACATACATACATTTTGCAGTTTCGTCAACGCAAATCGCAACCAGTCACAACCCACGACTGGCCTGAATGCACGCCATCCCGCATCCCGCATCCCGCATGTCACGCACATTCATTCGGTATTAGTACCAGCCGGACGTCACTCTCTCAAAACGATGCTGCAACGCTTTGGCGGCCACGCGTCGAATTCCTCCTACAAGTAATCACAAAGATGCGCATGGCCTTCTAGACCTTCCAACGGCTCCTTTTCTTCTCTATCGGTTAGTGAGTTGAAAGCATTGAGGTGGGTGTGGGGGATCAACTCTTGTCGCAAACCATCCAGGGACCCAGATACAAGAAGCAACAGCATACATACACCGAGTACAGTACATATGTCATCCTGCTCCGCTTCCATGGTCTGGGATGTCTCTGAACATCATTCTTCACACCGCCTCTGTGGGACATGCCCCCGTCGGTTGTTCCTGGTTCCTGGTTCCACTTCCCGCTGTCACGATATCGACATTAGTTCGCTACCCTTGTCAGTGCTAGCGTACATTATCGGTACATACATAGATACGTACCGGCATCAACGACCCACTCTCCCACGAGTCAAGGTACTGACACCTGAACCACTTATTATTAAACGTTTCCCTCTGTCCTGGGAAAATGGCGACAGGGAAAAGAAGAAAAAACCCAGATCTCTCCGAGTCTCAGGACTTCGCCGAAAGGAGTGTGCTGCGCAACACTACAACAAGACAGGCAATATGGCGACCGAGCAACTGCTGGCGAATCCTCCAGATGCAAATGAGCCTCAGCCTTTGTACAATCGCCGCGAGACCATCATGGGGGCTACGATTCCGTTTCTGGTATACTATCTCACCTGCGTATCTGGATAATGCGATCGTTTCTTATACGATGACAGATCATTTCATACATGGCAGTGCTCTTTCGAGTATACGTTCGCATCAAAATTATTCGAGACCCCGGCTGGGACGATTTCTTCGTTGTGCTGGCAGCAGTGCGATTACTACTCCGTGTTACCTGCAGACATATTACCTCACTAACAATCATAGATTTGTAATGCCGTAGCCACTAGTTTCGTGGTATGGTGTAAGTACCCCGACATTTCCTGATACATGGCAGACAGGTATTGATAGACAACCCCAGCCATCGAATACGGATTGGGCCGTCATATGCTATATACCCCTGATGCTACCATGGTAAAATATCAAATGGTTCGTACTCTCCCTCTCATCTATCTTGGTCTGGGGTTAACTCATTGTCCTGCAGCTGTTCTACGTCGAGAATGCAATGTATATCACTGAAGGTGGCTTCATCAAAGTTTCTCTACTCTTTCAATATCTCCGCATCTTCAAAGCAGGAGTCATGAGATATGTTTGTCTAACCCTCCTCGTCGTCATTTCTCTCTGGGCGGTTTCCTACAGCGCTATAGCATGGGTACCCTGCATGCCCATTCGAGAGTATTGGGAGCGCTACGGCTCGAGCAAGTGTTGGGGACTCGGATTCAACGACGAGGATAGTTTCGTTCGCACCATCGAATCACATAGCGCCCTCAACATGGTGTTCGATGCTCTAGTCTTCATGATACCCTTGGTCCTATTCTCCGAATCGAATCTTCGATTGAAGAACATATTGGCCATGGTCGGCGTCTTCACCGTCGGAATACTGTATGTTACTACTCACATGCTTTTTTTTCTTTCAACATGCGCTCGAGGTCCTCAAGTCCCCTGGCCACTTGGCACTTGGCACTGACTGTATTTCTAGTGTCGTCTTCATCTCAGTCTGGCGTCTCTACACCATTGTCGATCACCGTGCCGCCACCTATCCCTACATGGATTTTACCTGGTGGGCACCCCTCACCCTGATATTGAGCTGTTTGGAGATCAACCTGGCAATCATATGTGCTTCCATGCCCATTTTCTGGCCCATTCTGGAGCAATCTCTGGCCGAGATCTTCGTCACATCCGAGGTCCGCATCAGTTCGGAGAATCGCGCGCTCGAAGATGCTGGACGTGGATTCGAGCTTCGCGAACGTGCAGAAAGCATAAAGAGCACGAGTGGGAATTCGAGGGAGAGTCTGACGAGGGAGCCAGCGAGGGAAACGGTCGACGCATACGCCCATTACAAGGACCAATACGTCATAGCACAGGTGGATCCGTTTGGGAATAACGTTCCCGGAGCAAGGGTTGAGACGGAAATCGCTACTAAGCCAAAGCCAAAGTGGGCCATTTAAAGGCTGGGAAGCCCTTGTAGTGTCCATCATCCATATTTATATTCTAATCATCTCTTTGAAAAACTTTCATCATCATCATCATCATCATCATCATCATCATCATCATGAACATCACTACACTCAAACGCAAACCCAATAGGAAGATGAGAGGAGACCCTGGATAGCATGGCATATGCTCTAGCCAGTGTCCCCAGATATACACGGTAAAGATCGAAGATTGGACCACGGGTTTCCATGTGAGGCAGGGCATTGATAACAGTTACGCCCTCGTCAGTTCGGCTGGCTTAAGGGAGTGCTGTACTATGTATTGTCTCTTGTAACCACAACCCCCCCCCTCCCCTCCCCTCCCCTCCCCAGCATTTTGCGTTCCATGGTATTTCCAACGCTTCAATTCTTCATCATGGTGCCAGCAAGCACCTCCCTGCCCACCTTGACCATATCCGCGTTCAGAAGCCGTCTTTCTTTGCCATGGACATTTTGCACGACCTGGTGGAGCATTGCAGCCGAGACTTCCTTCAGGTCGATAGTGTCCACCACCAACCCAGACCAGTTCAGCGCAGTACCGAATAGACGGCGAAGAATGCCCCTCCCACCACCACCACCCGTGATGAAACCGGGTTTTGCAACGCATACTTGGGAGAACTGCCTTGTTTTCCTCGCCGAGTGCGTATAGTTTTGTCTCCGTCTCACCCTATTATGCCCGGGGGAAGGGGGGGGGGGGAATAATGACTTTGATTAATAGCTTTCTTTGCTTTTTTCTTTCTTTTACCAATGGCGCGCACAGGAGCAGGAGCAGGAGCAGGAGGAGGAAGAGGAGGAGGAGAGAAAGGAGAGAAAGGAGAGAAAGGCAAGGCAAGGCAAGGCAAGAAAAGAAAAGAAAAGAAAAGGAAATTGCTTACACGCATGGCAGCATGAGCATACGACACCATATATTTGGGCATCCAAGGTTTGTTGGTATCATATGTACTCGGCGGCATCATTCGGGTCGCCCGAAGCCGCGCCACTCATGTACATGTACATATTACATATTACATGAATCGTAGACGTGGTCTCTCCGGGGAACAGATTCGCACCCCGCCGGATGATAATACATAGCTTTGAAGCCCAAAAGTGACCACTCCTGCCTGACACACACTTCCCGGACGACACATCCGGGGACATGGTGCGTGCTATCGAGGGCGTTCATGGCAACCGTCCTGACAAGGGGGGGGGGGGGGGGGGGGGTTTTTTTTTGGTTAAATAAATAGATAAATAAATAAATAAAGACCCTACTACGTAGTACATAGTACAGTATACATAGTACAGTATACATAGTACAGTATACATATGTAGGGGCCTGGATTGATACTGTATGTACACATGTACATATGTAGATGCATGCGCTAATTTAATATGTAATTAATAATTAGTGGTGTGACAATAATTACCAGATACCTATGTAGATACAGGCGTCGGCCCCGGCGAACTCGCCTCTGACCTCATCCGGATACATATAGGTGCCGTAATTAATTAATTAGTCCTTCACCACCACGCTCTTCAACTCGGCCGCGTCGGTTGCTGGTGTTCCCTCGGGGGGAGGGGGGCAGAAACGGAGCGGCGTGCGACAGCGACAACAACAGAGAAGTGACCGAGGGGTAGAAAAGGAGAGCTCCTGACGTACATATTAGCACTTCCGTCGCGACAAAGCCAGTCGCTCCTGTGATGATCAACTTCGTGCTTGGTGGTGGGTGTGTGTGGAAGGCTTTTTACAATAAGATCCTACCTACTACATAGTACATATGTACCGTGGTTAATTAATTGATGGACTTTTCTATCAAGCGCATTTCTATTGTACAGTATTGATAAATAATTAGGCACGTCGTCGTCGGCCTATCGGACTTGTTGTGGTGTCAAAGACCCGATGCCGATGGTTTCATCTAGTACAAGGGTAGGCGTTTCCAGTTGATTTATGAGCTTATTAATTATCGTCCGTTTTCCGCTTTCCGTTTTCCGTTTTCTTTTATCCGTTTTCCGTTCCTACAAGTACCTAATCATTGTATTATACAAATAGATAGACTTATTATTATTTGCTAACAGATTGATAAATAATAAAAGTGGATATGTATATTAGTAAAAAAAAACCTCTGTTTACTAATTAATCAATTATTAGCCTTTCAACCTTGGCTAGTAATTTAGTAATAAATACTAGTGTAGTAATTAGCGGAGTAAATCTCTCTCTCTCTCTCTCTCTCTCTACATATCTTACAAAAAAAAAAGGTACAATCTGTACGAAACTTGCACCAAGTTTGTCCCATCTCCTTAATGCTTCTTGTGCAATAATCCTGTTACCTTGGGAATACACAACGCAAACTGGTTGCGAACCGATTCCAACAAAGGAAGGGATTTTAGAGTGGTTCGGTCTGCAGCGAGCTTGGGAGAACGTATTCATCTCGCCAAGGAAGAGGTGCTGAGGAATAGAAAGCTCGAAAACAGGGAGACTTTATGGACGAAAAATGTCCTCCATGTGTGTACCTACTTCAGCGTTTTAGCAGCGCGGAGTTGCAATAGTGTGCATCATCGTTTCTGATATTCTGATAGGTTCGCATGCCATTGGATATCCCATATAATTAACTCCAAAGCTCCACATCTATCTGATGTCTGACACAAATGCTCGCACGGGCATTTCCAACCGAACACAGTCTATCTGACCCCAGGAATGGGTCCCTTCGCCTCGTTGGAGCCCAACTCCTCTTCATTCCACCCGCCAACCTTGCGCCCACCCTCCGTTCTCTTGACACGGCACCAAAGACTGACATCCTTATCAAAAATGAATTGCCAAATTACATTGATCCAGCTCTTGTGAAACGGCAGATCGTCGTAAAACTCGTGTGCGATGCGGTTCAGGACAGGAAGACGTGTCCAGGGCACGGCGGGGAAGTCATGGTGCTCGTTGTGCAAGCCGACGTTGTATGTGAAGAAATTGAGGGGCCCATAGTACGAGTATGTCTCTGGGATTGGAATCTTGTTCGCAGGGTTGAGAGCATTGATCTCGGGCTTCTCGAAGACGTAATGCTCAGCGATAAAGTGACCGGCGCACGGGTGTAAGCTTCCTGCGAGAAAGGAGCTCAATATCATGTATCCCACAGCCTTCCCACCTATGAGTTGTGCGAGGATATAGTCGAAGGCGAGTTGCACCACGATGTTGAAGAGGTGGATCTTTGTGGGCGGGAGCTGGTAAACGAACATGGGGCGGAGAGCGTAGAAAAGGATCTGGAAAGTGGCGAAGAAGGCTTTTCCGGCGACGGAATCGAGGAAGACGGCTTCGAAAGCGGTCGGGAGATCGGTATCAAGGCCGTCGACACCGAGGGATTTATGGTGGGTGAGATGGTAGGGCTACGAGTCAATTAGCTTCTTCGTCCCCCAATCTTTGCAACGTGAGAGGCTCTTAGCATACTCTGAATGAGGCGCTGTATGGTATTCCAATTGGCAAGTTTGCAAATACAGCAAACACCCTGTTGGCCAGCGGGCTCCTGAAGGCCAGGTTATGTGAGATTTCGTGGATGGCGAGGAAGATATTCTGATTCGCCGTCGCGCCAATGATGTAGGCGGTAAAGAACGTGGTCCACGAGAGAAAAGGTGTGTCTCTGAGGAGGTATGCACACAGGATTTGGAGGCCAACGACACCCGTTACGACGTATTTGGTGAGGGGTTCGGGGCCGCAGAGCTTCGTTACCTAGGGGACAGTCAGTATGACGAGGAGGAGGAGGAAGAGGAGGAAGAGGAGGAGGAGGAAGAGGAGGAGGAGGAAGAGGAGGAAGAGGAGGACGAGGAGACGGGGAGTTTGGTACCTCGGGGTGCGCCTTGATAATGGCCTGCCGCCGCGTTCTATGCGGTTCCTCTGTATAAGTCCATAGGAAATCGTCGTCGTCGCTCGCAGGGACAGGCGTCGTGGCAACGCTTTTCTGCTCTACCACAGCAGGCGCTGGACCTCTCTTCACGGGCTTCGTAGGCGGCAGCGTGGCGGTGGCAACCGAGGACTGCATCGTGGTGAGTTGAGAATATGTGAAATGTGGGAGAAGCGAGAAGTTCTGCGTGGTACTATGTACATAAGGAACATTTTGGACGTTTTGGAGGTCTGGATCGACACGCGGATCTGCGCGCGATGATTGGCGGGCTCAAGGATACGCCACCGCTAATGCCAGCAACGGTGAAGGTCCCGCCTCCTTTTAGGTGGATGGATGGTGGGCTCACATGGTGCTGACATCTCACACCACAATCCACCAAGAAGATGAAGATATCGTGGGCCGACAAACGCATCGACATTGACTAGCCAAATGCATAAATCATGTTCCGAGCATTTTGATAATATTAGCCAACAGCTTAAAGCCACACGACCACTTGAACAAGAATCTCTAGTCGTCTCATTTGACGCACATAGACCGAAATTGAACCTTGGATCCATATATCTCCAAATTGGTAATTTCGAATAACCCCTAAAAGAGCTATTTCGTTACGTGCAAAAACTCTCTCCCAAACCGTACTCTAAAGTGTGGCAGTGATGGCTTACCTCAATCTAAGTGTACATCACCCTCCCGGTGTGCGAACGGATAGTACTTCTGCGTCTCCATCCAGAGCCTCTCTTCATCCATCTGACTTGCATCCAAGCCCGCGATGATATCTTTGTCCTCCGCCAACACCTCGAAACCGGGGACACTATCAATCAGGGCATAAATGATATAGCTCCCAATGAACGACCAGAGGAAGCCTACCAACGCCTCTACGATCTGTACACCTAGTTGTCGGATGTTCCCATCGAAGAACACACCGCCCGTGATCTCGGTGATGCCGTCATAGCCCGCAACTTCTTTTCTCGCGAAACATCCAGTAGCAATCGTGGCTAGGACTCCACCGATGCAGTGCGTTGCAAATGTATCACCGTGATCCACCCATCGCCACCTTGTTGCAAAATCTGTAAACTTGATGCGTAGAGCTTGTCTACAGACCAATGCACCGATAATGCCGAAGAAGAATGCTGTGGGGGTGTCGATGAAACCGGCAGAAGGCGTGATCATGATCAGCCCTGAAATCGCGCCCATGAAGCAACTATCCAAACTCCATTTCCCCGTCTCGGAATACGTGTACAGCATCCAAGTCAGAGATCCAGAGGCAGCACAGAGGTTCGTGACGCAGAGCGCCATGACGGATTTGAAGTTGAACGCCAGCACAGTTCCTGCGTCGAAAGCTAGCCAAGAGCCCCAGATGCTGATCATGGCGAGGAGCTGGCATATAGAGTTTACAGGGCGGTGGATGACTAGATGCGATGGGGTACGGACGGCAGATTTGCGGGAGCGGAAGAGTGGATACGAGAGGTAGACACTCATTGCTGTTGCTGTCGCGCCAGAGTTGATATGGACCGGGGTCCCGCCTGCAAAATCGAGGACTCCGAGGTTCTCGAGAAAACCGCCACCCCAGACCATATGTGCGAGTGGGTCATAAACAAAGGTTGACCAGAGCTGTGGATCATCAGCACATGTACACTACTACAGATTGATATGTTCTCACAAAGATGAATGGCACCAGTGGTAGCAATCGACCCCTCTCGCACGCTCCGCCCACCGCAATCGCACAAACGGTAGCCTGGAACACGAGCTGGAAGAAGCTGAATAAGACTGCGGGAATTGTGCCAACGGGCTCTGCCAGTACACCTCTATGGAACGCGTATGTGAAGTCGCCAACTAATGGACCGCCTTCACCGTACGCAAACGAGTAGCCGATGATGAACCATTGGATTGAGCAGACGGTCACTGCGAGAATGGACGGCATGACGGCCGCGAGAGCATTAGAGCGCGTGGTGTAACCGCTGTAGGCCATACCAACGGCGGGAATGATACCCCAGCCTGCGATGATATAAGAGTCTCGAGAAACACGGAGACGGGAACAGACACAACTCACACAACACAGAGCAGACGAGCACAAAGAGCGTGTCGGTCCGATCGCAAGCTTCCCACGCCTTGAGAACATCTTCTGGGAGCGCCATGACGCCTTCGTATAATGGACCAAGACAAACGAGAGCTTCAGCGCCTAGAACTGACACTGAGATGGAAAGTCGACGTGGAAGAAAGAAGAAAGATGAGAGGAGATGAAGAAGAGATGACAGACGTCATCTCTCAGGTACCGCGGCTCCCCATCCTACCTGGGAATGCCTAGAAATTTGGCGTCTGATACACATATTAGCAGCTTTGTCTGAGATGGGCAGGTTTGGTTGGATGGGGCACGACAAGAGTTGATGTTGCAGCAGGCGAGAGGGTGGAAGGAGATAAGATAAGGACATACATCGGGCGGGATTAATGACCGACTGGGATCTGGGCCCGTTTTGAATCCAAAGGACGGGGCAGACCCTTGGGATAGTGTAGTCAAAAGATTCGAATAGGCACAATTGAGACATATCTGGTTGTCCCAATAATAATATCGTGTACATGATTACACAACATGGGCATGCGTCGAGAAAAGGGAGACAATTAATAACTAGTACTGTACTGTACTTGCCCCACTACGTCCTAGTCTATTTACCTTAGTTTCCGCGTCTAAACTTGCCCCTCACAAAAAAACAAAACCGCCCTCGAAGCTCATCATTTCCTCTTCGAAATCATAATATATATATATATATATATATATATGTATGTATGTATATACACCATGTCGTCCGATAACGAATCCAACAGCATATTTGCCGTCAGCGATGACTTGGTTGCCCCAGCTCCCAGGAAGACTGCTGGTGTTACCACGATCGATTTTGACGGCCTTCTCTCCACGCCTCTGCAACTACACGAGGATCTGAAGAATGGATGCGGAGGCATGTTATGGCCTGCGGGTATGGTGCTGAGCAAATACTTGTTACGCCATCAAAAGGAAAACCTCTCGGGGAAGGAAATGTATGTAGCTATTTGCCTCTACATAGCTAGCAAGCAAGCCACGTTTGCGCTTCCGTGGCATGCAGCTGATACCTTTTGTAGTGTTGAACTCGGCGCTGGTGGCGGGCTCGTTGGGTAGGCATTTTTTTTTCTCCTTCTTATTCTTCTTCTTCTTCTTCTTCTTCTTCTCCCGTCCAAATATGCTCTGTTTTCCAAGTCCTGTCCATGACCAATTCTCGCCAAAACTAACACTATCCCATGCCTCAGTCTAGCCGTAGCACTAGGTTGCACAACCACGACAACCATCCACATAACTGACCAGCTCCCCATGTACGAGCTAATGAAGAAGAACATCGCACTCAACAAACTCGACTCCAAAGTATCCGCCTCGATATACGACTGGGGAGCACCTCCCCCGTCCTCGATCCCCCCCACGCACCCAGACATGATCCTCGCAGCAGACTGTGTCTACTTCGAGCCTGCATTTCCACTGCTTCAACGAACCCTGCAAGACCTGATGGGCGACAACACGGTGTGTTACTTCTGCTTCAAGAGACGGCGGAGGGCAGACCTAGGCTTCATGAAGGCGGCCAAGAAGATGTTTCGTGTCGACGAGGTCCAAGACGATGCTGACAGGGAGATATGGACAAGGGAGAAGGTGTTTCTGTGAGTGTTTGCTCGGTTGTAGCGCAACCTTTTTCCTGTGCTCACTGTGTTCTAGCTATCGGATAACGAAGAAGCACTGATGGCAGCCGAGGGAAAGCGAGTTAGACGATGACGCTATAGACTGGTATACTGGTTAGTGCGACCATGGGAAGAGGACAACAACGTTAAAACCCACCCATCACAAAGTACGAGTATGCAAATTGCCGTCAATGGTTGATGCACTCGGATTTTCAACATTATGATTATCATTCCAATACAAGTGCCCTAGCCTGTCACCGTCATCGCCGTTCTTCTCGTCTACAAGAGCTTAGATGCATGCCTTGTCCATTCTGCATTCACATATGTTGTGCGTTGAGCAACCTTCAAAGGAACGAAAGAAGAGCTTCACTGAAAACCGAATGACTGATGATGGACTTTCAACAGAACCTCGGATTGTATGGAGCACCAGTAGAATAGACGAAAATGATATCAACATTAGGTCGAGCAAGAACTCGTCGAACGCCTTGTATGCATGTGAATACTTTCCCAAAATTGTATGTGAAAAATTGCAGAACGTACGCACAGATGCCGCCATGGAAACATGCCAGACGCACATAGGTACCACCTTAGAGTTTGAAGTTCCCAGCGCCCTTCCTCGCCGCCTCCTTGATCTCCTTTCCCTCGACATCCGTAAGTGCGCCCTTGTTTCCAATCACCTGGACTCCCCCCTTTTTCAGGTCACCGATCAACTGCTTCTTCTCCATCCTCTTCTTGCCTTGACCGCTGGCCTCCTTCTTACCCTCCTCACTAGTTCCACTCTTCTTGATCCTCTCCTTCTCTCTCCTCCGTCTCCTCAGTTTCTGCTCCCTGTTCATTTCTTCTCGGGCGATAGGCATGCCACCTTTAGTCACAATTTCAAGGTTGTTCTTCTCCTCGCCAGGTTTGTAGAGTTCCTGAGGCGCAAGCATGCTGGCGCCTGCTACTTCGCCGCCAGCTGTGGGTCGCGCGTCTTCCATTTCGATGGCAGGGGCATCGACACGGATCTCCAGGTTGGGGGCTGCAGGTTTTGGCTTGTAGTGCCAGGAGCTTAGGCTGTCAAGTTTACTTGATACAGCTTTCCACAATGCTTCAATTTCCGCATGCTCCTTCTTCAACTTATCGTCTTTCGCGTCCACAAAACTGGGATCGGTGTTGCGGAGGTGTTCCTCTTCGTAGATCTCAGCAAGACCCTTGCCAGATTTTGTGTCGTCGAGTTCGAATCGTCCTCTACGAGTCTTGGGGCCTGTCGCTAGGTCATCCGGTCGTCGTCGTAGTACTTCGTCGAATTCACCAGCCAGGATGCGTCTTTTGATAAGGGCTTCTATTGCCTCGCTGACTTCGGCAGTAATGACAGGAACAGGCTTGCCAGCGCGCTCGAAGTCGAGATCCTCCTCGAGAAGGGAATTCATAGGTCTGTCAGCAGCTCTAGCTTCGCCGCTAAGTTGCCATTCCCGTTTCGCAACGTTTTGCGCTTCAAGCTTCCGAATCTCCTCGGCCAACTTGGCTTGCTTACGCTCATGGGTAGAGCGTCTAGCTTTCGGATCCGAGGGATCCAGATCAGTGAGATTGCCGTCAGATTCTGCCTCATCGTCATCTTCGAAGAGGTCGCGATGGACGGCAGACATAGTTCTTTCTATCTCATCTTCTTCGGGTTTGTTGTTCTGAGGATCTGCGGCGGAGGGGAAGTTGTGGGGGTTAGGACGACCGCGTTTCTTGCCATGCTTTTTGACTGGATTTGCTGGGGGCGCGTAGAAGTCCTTGTAAAAGACGTTGTTGGCGTTGAATGCGTCGTCTAGCCCGTCCATCTCACCATCTTCGAGTGGCTCGTCATCTTCACTGTCGCCTTCGGGAGCATTCAGATCGACGTTGCCGAATGTGGGGCCATCTGCGTCGGAATCATCATCTGAACCGCCATGCCCACCCAAGTTTGTGGGATCGGCATCCCAATCCACTTCCTCGTCGTCACTCGCTGGTGGTTCTCCTCTTGCGTCCAGCTGCTCCATGAACTCGGATTGCTTGTTGAAGGTATCGATGGAGAAAAAGCCGTCGTTCAATCCGTTCGGATCAGGAATGTACTCCTCGGCGGATTCGTCGCCTTCAGACATATCATCCCCAAACATATCCTCCTCTCCATCTTCCATCTCGAGCTGTTCATCGCCGTCCTCATCCTCGTCGGAAACATCCTCGCCATTTGAAGGCTCCTCATCGTCTCCCACCACATCATCTCCATCATATTCCCAGTCGACGCCCTCCTCACCAAGACTCGAGTCACTCGTATCGTCTTCCATTTCATCCACCTCTTCCTCCGAGTCTCCACCCTCCATGATGGCCAATTGTCCTTCTTCCCTGGGTAGGTGAGATTCGATCTCTTCAGTTGTAGCATCCACGATTTTCCGCGCTTGCTCAAACACCTGGTTTACTCCAAATCCCTCCAGGTGTAGCTTCTTCAAGTGCAGCACATTGATATCGACATCGTGTCCTGTCCTCTTTCGTTTCCGTCGCAATTCCTGTTGTCTAAGTTGTTGGGACTCGCTCACACCTGCAGCGACCGGATCGAGGAATTGTTTCGCAGCCGCAAGGATGGAAGCATTGAGCTGCGTGGAGGGCTGCAAGAATGCGTACGGGGTCTTGAGAAGGCTCGTGAGAGAGGTCGAGGAGGAACTTTGAAGATCCATGGGCGGCGGATTGACGGAGCCTGCAGAGAGTGTGTGAGAGGAAATGGATGCGTCGGGTGAGAATGAGAGAGGCGCCATAATATTATTAGGAACAAGATAAAGCAGCTGGCAGTGCGAAGAAAAGTGTGGGCACACGGAGGGGAAATTTTCTGAGAACCAGTAGCTTACCCGTTCTTCAGATTCCACGCCAAGATTTTTATTTGGCTGGTCCGTGCTAGCGCCCTGTTCAGTAAACTCTCACCAAGAACCTCATGTAGCAATGACATCAATAGAGGACAGAAAAAAATCTACGTTTGACAATTAATCACGAAAGTACATAGTATACGCAATGGCCGTTATAAAAACATGTTAGCAATGGGCTAAAAGCATGTTACCTTGATCTTCTACTAACTCTGACTCTCTTGCAGAGGTTGATTATCCGCGAATATCTCACTAAGACGCGGCCTCTTCTGTATATCCAGAAGTGATGGCCTCTTCAGTGAACAAGTCGAATGGCAAATCACAATATCCTCGTTGCAAATAGGCAATTTTGATGTCGCGTTTAGCGATTACTCCTAAATACTCTTTATTTAACCCTCCATATTATCCTTGACTATTCCATCATACCCTATAGTAACTCAATTCTTTTCACAATCTTCCCCCCCCCCCAGAGAGCCTTGTGTTGGCAAAATCTCACCCAGACTACTCGTGTCACCCATCTCTTCGGCTCTCCTGGGACGACTCCCACTAGTCATATGCTTACCATTTCTCATCGATTTGTTGATATTTTCGCCAGATTCAAGCCGGTAGCTTTGCCTATATGGGTCATTTATGCCACCTTTGGTAGTCGTGTCGCGGATAAGGACGCGGAAGAAGGGAATTGAAGCCGCAAGGATGGTGACCGCGGTTTCGGCATCCGACCAGATGAGGAGGTCGACAATCTGGAAGGTCATGTCGGAGAAATCGCCCACACCGGGAAGGAATGAAGTTTTGATGGCTGCCACGATACCAGCGCTGATGGAGTAGTTGTCTTGGACCTTCGACGTCCAACACGATCCGTTCTTTGTCTTGTCCCAGTTCCTCTCAATCGGACTGCATTGCAAGAACAACGGGATTCCACAGAGCCACATGGTTATGTTCATTGACGCGATGATAAACCATAACAGCCACTTCTGCCATTGGCGCACTGAGAGTCGGAACAATGCTACCGCGAACGACGTTTTGGACGTTGGGATGGCCATGAGGCTGAAGAACTCTCTCTCCAATAAAGAGCAACTTGTACATGGTACTTCATTTTTCATCGAGAATGTCGCCGCTATGCTTTCCAAGGCCGTAACGAACGGACTTTGTCATCGTTACTGCGTTAAACGATGGTAAACGCCTAAAGAACAAAGTTAGCGGTCCACTATTCTCGAGCTTTCAGAACCCTGGTAGCGAACGGAGAATGGCCATACGTACCCACGACACAAAGAGTATCCCATCATCCACACCGAGACGTCGACTGTATGCTGCCTTGCACACAAATCGCAAGCCCATAAACAGGAACGAGACAGCAGTCATTACCCAAAAGGCAGTAACAGTCTTTGGTCCATTGCTGTTACTCATTATACACTGAGACCAACCGGTGTGCATGAGTATGTGAATCAGTACCAGGAGCATCGAAGAACGAGGGTGGGGAAGTATTCAGAACGGATTAGATCGATTATCAAAAAGCAGAAGACTTCTGGGGTTGGAGGCACGATATTAGAGCAGGTCTGCACTCATCAACCAAGGAAAACCGTACGTATGTGCAGCCAATTGCGTGTCATAACTGCTTCTAAGGTACGAGGCAGCCACTATTGTAATGAGCGAAATAATCTCACATCTGTTTCAGGTGCTTCTCCTAGCTCGTGCATTTGGAAGGGCTTGTGCGTAGGGTTGATGATCCTTCGTCCGCTCGATTTTCCAGTCAGGATACGCCAGAGAATCCCAAGAGCAGATTGTGTACACGCTGCATGCACCACTTGGCAGCCGATATAGAGGGTAGAATGCCGCATAGTTCACGTACGGTCGGACAAAGGGTGGATCGAGTGTATGTAAGACCAGAGGGATCAAGAATCTGCACGCTGCTCTACTGTATCTTCCAGAGCGGCTTTTGCGCTGTCCGCCGAGGTGTTGTCGACTTGTCAGTCTGATATGCAAAGAATTATAGAGTTTACGCTACAAGGTTACTGACGGACGTGTATACTCTCCGATGTGTATTTAGACACGAATCGCATAAGGAGGTGTCTGACAACCTTCGACACCTACCCTACAAGCCACATTGTCAATTGATCCAAAGGTCATCCAACCAACGCAGGTCTTCTCCCGAGGGCTCGGTTAATAGCAATTTTGGAGGCCGTTCAAGTTATGAGTTGTGTCAGAGGGCGAGTGAAGTTCTAAGGAAATGTGATGACGACCGCGTCATACTAGCCGCTCTTGGATGTGTTTTATCCCATACATACCTGCGAAGGGTTCACAGCTTGAGCTGGCGTGAAACCCGAGTTGTCGTACGAGACGAGTGCGTGGAAAGAAGACGTACTTGTAGAGCAACTCGTTTCTACAGCCCATGTGCAGAGATCGACAGTCTGTTGATGATCTTTGCAGCGCATGTAATATGTAGCGAATCAAATGTGGGAGGAGGTCCTACGCAAGAGCCAATCCCCATCCAACGTTGAGTGATCCTTCCGGAGCATCTCAACCGCTGACTCGGTGGTATCCGTGCCACGCGAACGCAATTATAAAAGATGAAAAGTCCCCATGGGGAAGATGCTGGGGTCTCCACTATGTATGCCACAATGGCCCGTACATATCTGTACATACGTATCTGCGCTCGAGATGAAAGATTATTTCCTCTTGTTGCAGCATGCTATCCCTGGATTGAGGTTGAGCGAAGATGCTGCTGCTTCTTCTTCTTCCACAAACATAAAGAAGCCATGTGTTCAAAGACGAAGGCATATATTAAGCTGATATCCGCAAGTCAGCAGAGCGGAACGCAACTACCAAAACTCGACGCGTGAGATAATCGAGAAGAGATCGATTGTGCAGTACGACTTATTCGTGCATGACTCCTGTGGCGGCCCAGAAGATTTGGTCAAGTGCGGGTTGGAATGAAGCAGAAATAGCCGGAACAGAAGAATGGCACAGGGCCAGGAAAGGAGACGATACACGTGTGTACTTCCCAGTCAATTTTCCCGCTACTTTTTGAGATGACTTGGGGCAGCTTGGGGCAGCTTGGGGCAGCTGGAGGCAGCTGGAGGCAGCAATAATATGTGAGGGGAGTAAGAAGCAGTGGGAGTTGGACCTCGGCCGTGCTTGGGAGAGACAAAATGAACATGGCCCGTGCATGCGTTCACACTACTACATAAGTACGTACATACAATAACACTACAAGGGTGGGGGTAGCACTTTCGCAACAATCTACCTATTATATCAACTTCGTATCGTCTATTGTCTCGCAAACACATGATTCTTACCCCACCATGTCGAATTTGACAACTTACAAAGTATGTATGTACCTGCAAATACAGGTTTGCTTATTTCTTGCGCTCCACTTTCCATCTCTATGATATTTACTGTGATGGATAGATAGATTAATCCCTGCAATGGTCGAGGTATGGAGCCCTCTGGGTTTGAAATCCCTATGATCAAATCACACATGTACATACATACAGTGAGTGTCAAGAGCATACTGTCCACGGAATCGACAAGGTGTCACCAAGAAAATGCACCATAGTAACCAACCACCGCGTCGTCGTCGTCGTCCAGACGGGTTCAGCAACCCGGATATAATATTATTATACTCGAGGACGAATCCACATGCATGCGGCGTGATTGAGCACTACTCAAGATAGATCCTGAACGGCACATTGCCCTTCCCTTGGTCACGACTGTTTTCATCACAAACGACAATTCGTTGTGTAGGTGGTAGTAATAGTCTGCTGCGGCAGACAGACCGCAGGAATGAAGTAGCCAAGTTCATGGTGGAGCGAACACGAACGCGCCAGATAGAGATGATCATTGTTCTACAACCCGAGCGAGCCACCTGGTGTCATATGGTAACATGTATATTACAATCTAGCTACTACATCCGATAACAATAAAAAAAATTAAACAAGCAAAGGGCGAAAAAGGCTCATTTACTCTGCAAAGTTCCCCCCCCCCCCATTCCTCCGCAACCATCAAATGAAACGCCACGCTGATGCACCAAAATTAAACACCTCCATATTCCACATGGAAGCAGAAGCTTAGCTTTCCTTTCCCCCAGGGGCGATTCTTCTACTTGTTGAAAACTCATCCGGCCGCGACACTCGTTCATAGCTCATCGTGCCCATCTTCTCCTGGTTCTCTCATCTTAGGCGCATCGTCGCCGAAGATCTGGCCCGAAGTCGCTTTCGCTTGGAGGATAGTCGTCAGCATGGCTTCCACGGTCGCAGCCTGAATCTTTCTTCCCTGTCGATAGACGAAGACGTTGTCGTTCATGGGCGCGTGGATAGCCAGAGCAGGGAACTTGTCACCCTTGAGTCCGAAATTGGCTGCCATGGGCCCGTACTCAAAGGCATCCGCGATGCCAAAAGTGACAAACTTGGCATATCTCTTCGCGATTGGTGTCAGTTCGCGGCGAATGGCAAATTGATCGTCCTCGGTCGATGCGAAGAGGTAAGCTGCCAGTTTTCCGGGCTGCTCTTGTCTGATTAGCCAGGTTTACAATACAAAGCAGGAATGATGACATTTGAAGCAGGGACATCGGCTTACCGCCATGAAAGCGTCCATGGTCCGTTCGTTGAACTCCCCAATCACATCTTTGGTCGACACGGCACTCAAAAAGGCATCCAGGTCTATCTCTTGGAAATGGCCGTTCATCACCTTGTCATCCCCGTCGGTGTTCTTGTAGCACACAACGGCAGGCATGGCTAAACCTTCTGCGTCGGCAGTAGCCATATCGGTCGAGTACCCAAATACAAAATCATGGTAGTGCCGTTGAGCGAAGGACTGGAAAATGTCCAGCAAAGCCTTTTGATCCGGTCGCAGGTACGCGATAACAACCATGTCATCGATTTTCTTCATATCCGCGAGGGTCGATGGTACGACTTGCGTCATGACTGGCAGCTCGTGTTTCTTGACAAAAGACCGCATCGCATTCTTCGTTCTTCTTCCTCGGTATCTCATGACTTCCATTCCGTGATCGGTCTCATGTTTAGTTTCAATCTCATCGTCGTCTTCGTTCCTCCTTCTCTTGAACAGCTTGAGGGCGGGATATGTGTTCACGTCATATTCCTGGCATAGATCCCACTCATCCTCACAATTAATCATAACGAAGGGCGTTTTCACATCATCAGCCGCCTGCTCGAAGACGTCGTGGAATGGATACAAGGATTCAGTAGTTCGTGATGTGAAGGTTGCGAAGAGCAGCTCGTTCTCTTTCAGCAGCGACGCAAACCCGGATTTCGATGCATCTTCCACCAGCCGCGCACTAGAGTGAAGGAAGAATGGAGATAGCAGGCAAACGAGTGTGGTGATATGCATGGTGTAATGCATTGTCGTAAAGAGTGTCGGGTCGCAATGCGATTGGGGAACTTGGTTGCTCGAGGGAAGCGAAAGTGAGGTGGGGAACGAAAGAACGTGAAGGGTCAGGCAAAGAGCACAGTTGCAAACAATATGTGAAGTCTGTTAAGGAGGGAGACAAAGTCTTGGAAGAGAAACAAAGTCTTGGAAGAGAAGTAAGGTCTTGGAAGGGAAGCAATCCCCTTGAGGAGCTGGACATCAAGCAAAGCCGCACGGTCCCGCTCGTCGTTTGCAACTGTTGGTGTTTCGTCTGCGTCGCAACGACGTTGATGACCCCCGACTTTAGGAAACCCACCAACGCACGCTTTGTGTGCTATGTACGTGCTACAGCTGACAGCTTTCTAATAGTTCCCGAGGCCGTCATTCAGGCCAGAGTTTCATTGTTCAGCCCTCGGAAGCCCTCAATTTCTTCAACCTTTCTAGTTTTCTGCACCTATCCCCACACCATTGCACCCAAAACCAACAGAATGATCTCCCTCCTGTTTCCGCTGCCTCTCCTGGCGTTATTCGTAACCGCTTCCTCGTCAGCAAAGCAAAACTACACATGCCCACATCATCTTTATAATGTTCAAATATTCTCCGAAGATCCCCTCGTCATCTACATCCCTTCCTTCATAACAGCCGAGGAAGCGGGACATCTACAGCATGTGTCGTCGGGAAAGTTGGAAAGCTCTCGCATCGCTGATCAAAGTGGGCAACAACATCTCGCTACAACAAGGACATCGCGTTCGACATCACTGTCGTCCGATCAAGTAGTCCGGTGTATAGAAGAGCGAGCTCTCCAATTCCAAGGCTACGATACACCGCGCACACATCTCGAGCCCCTCCAAGCAGTCCAATATAGCGTCGGCGAGAACTACAAACCTCATACCGACTGGTTCACCTCGCCATCTCAAACAGTATCAGAGCTTGGTGGCAATCGCGCCACTTCATTCTTCGTGTACGTATCCGCATCTGAGGATATAGTGGGTGGGGGTACGCAGTTCCCGCTACTCGATGCGCCAAAGAATGAAAAATGGTGCGATGTGGTGAATTGCGATGCTGCATGGGATGAAGGTGTGACGTTTAGACCAATTGCACGAAACGCCGTCTTTTGGAAGAACTTGAAGGGGGGAAATGGCGACCGGAGGACTCTGCACGCAGGGTTGCCAGTGCAGAGGGGAAGTAAGCTTGGGATGAATATTTGGACTAGAGAGGGGCAACTGGATGGGAAATATCGGAGTGACATGATTTGAAGAAATGTAAGAAATATATATATATAGCTAAGAGAAAATATATACTAAGATAACAGGGTATAAACATGAACATGAACAGAGGAATAATGGATCATAGAAGAATCATGACAGCGCCAATCGCGATTGCGCCAGAGACAAGTCCCCATACCGACCATTTGGAAAAACTATTTCCAGCACTAGGCGTCACCTTGCTGATAATCGAGTGACTAGCTGATGCCGTCGCGGTACATTGGTCTCCACATGCGTACCCATTAGGGCAGCAGTTTCCTCCAGCGCTCGCAGCACAGCTATACCAGGCACTCGGACACGTCCCGCCCTGCACAGATGCTAGACTCGCACCCGTTGGAGCTACAACGACAACACCATCACTACTCACCACTGTCACGCTAGCTGTAGGAATACAACTGCCAGTAGTCTGGCAATCACTTCCAACTCTACAGCATCCACTAGGGTAGTAGGCACTACAGACATAGAATCCTATGGGGCATACGGAGTTTGAGGGTGCGGAAGAGGTGGTGATGGCAGAGTCACCGGTTGGGCGAACTGGTGCGGAGGGTGTTTGAGAAATCGTGGTCGAAGTGTCGAGGCAAGATCCACTCGTGCCACATTGCTGTCCGTTGCGACAGCAACCTCCATTCTGGGCCGCAGCGCAGGAAAAGAAGCCGGATGTGCAGGTCTGTATAGACGAGGACGAAGATGGGAGAACGGAGGGTGTAGTCGGGACTACAATGATGGCGGTCGATGAGGAGGAAGGAGCTGCAGATGTAGAAGGATTGACGTAGGTAATTGAGGTTGCAGCAAAGACGCCTATACCAAAAATTAGTCTTCGACTTTCATATTTTTTCTTAAAACGAACAAAAGAGAAATATCACTTACATCCAACACCACTGCAAACGTATCCCGGGAGACAACATCCGCCATTCGAGCTACCCGGACAACTTGTATAGCCCTTGGACGTCTCGCAAGATATAGTGCCTGCACAACTCTGCCCTTGCGCACAGCATCCTACAGTCCCAAAGCCAGTGTCCGGGACGTTGATGCATGTATCTGATGTCCCGCAACAGCTATTCGGTGCTCCAAGTGAAGTGCACGCTTTCGTCCCTTCCGGGCAAGCAAAACCCCGAGCGAACAGCGATGCTCGTGGTGCTATCCGAAGCAGCGGATCGAACAAATTTTGCTCAATATGCGGACGCAAGGGCGACATTGCCAAGATCGTTCCATTCACTAAAGTCTTGGTTTCAAGTTCCGAACCATCGGTATCACTATCCCTTTTGTCCACTTCATCGTCGGCGAATATCCAATTATCCAGAAAGAACATCTCCCCCGGATCGCCGCTCATCTTCTTGACCCCAACCGGTTTCTCCCCTCTTTGAAGTCTTTCGGATATGCTGAGACTTCGTCTAACGTGGACTTCATCTTCGGGGAAGTATTTCATGTGCGAAGGGAGGTTGTGCGGCCATTGTGGTTCCGAGGACACGCACGTGGCGCAGAGGAGGAGGATGGTCGGTGGCAGGGCGAGGAGGCTTGAGATGTGCATGATGACCTTTGGTACGGAATGTTGGCCAAATCGTATGCAAGATGATAGTAATGGAGTTATGATGGAACGAGCAGGACGCTCTTGGGAATGAAGGTAAGATTGTCGCGATGGTTGGGTGAGGAGGTTGGGAATTAACAAGTGGCACAAATCAGCGAAATCAAGTGGCTGGGATGAGCTGGCGTTTCGCCAAAGCGACTAGTGTCAGGCTCATCCTGATAGAGATAGAGTGAGGCTGTTAGGGTAATAATTAGAGAAATGCGCTACGACGACCAAATCCAAGGTGTGAGCGGTGAAGCTTGGGATGGTGAACGTTAAAACGCGAAAACGTCATGACGGCTTGGTGTTCCGCTGGTTCCGAATCTTGGCGTGGGCTTTGGCCTTCCACGGAAGCTCATTAGCAAATTGCCATGAAATTTTGGACACAAGATTTTATTTTTTTCAAGGCAAAACATTTGTATAATCTATATCATGCAGGGAAGTTCTTGATTATCTTAGTTTTGTTCCAATCTTACTTGTCCGTGAACATTTGTTCACTCAGAAACATCCAGCTCGGTCCCCCGCTTACATAATCAGGTGACATTGACCTACGGCTAGATAGATTTTCCAGCCCGAGATAATCTTTGAATACAATGTTCCCGTGCTAGAATACAGGTTCACTTTTCGGCGTCAGATTCATGGTCTTCTTGTTGCTTCAACTTATCTACAATATCCCGCAGCATATCCTCGGAATACCAATGTCCCAGCCCCTCATACTCCCTGTGTTCAGCATCCATACCAAGAGCACTCAAAAGCTCCACAGTCTGCTTGCCTAATCTGCAGGGCACTCTCTCGTCCTCGATGCCATGGCCGAGAAATACTGGTGTCTGCTGAACTGAGATATTTCTCACGCCTTTTAAGCCAATCTCTGACCGTGGCAACTCGAGCTCCTCACTGAGCCACTCAACAGCTTGTTCGAACTCTCTCGTGTCCTCCTCCTCCTCCTCCTCCTCCATATCGTCTCGCTCAAAAACATCGCCGCCATCTTCGCCAAAGACATCGACTGGTTCCAAGGATTCCAACATGCTTTTTCTAAGTGGCAGCCACCCGCACATGCCCACAAATGCACCCAACGCTTCCCCTCTCCACAGCATCAGACTGAGCAAACCTACAGCACATCCTTGACTTAACCCCATCAACACCACATTATTCGTACCAACCTCCTCGGTGGCCTCTTTCAACAACCCATGTATGTGCACCACCGACTCCCTAAGTCCAGGTAGTTGAACATGCTGTTTGTGTTCGGGCGAAAACCGGTCGAGCGGGTACATATCGAACCATTGATGTATGAGACTCCGATTGTAAGCTACCGCTCGTCGAAGAGACGCTGTTGGAAAGATGAACTTTGTGTGTGGGAAGTAAGAGTGGAACGAATGAGATTGAGGCTCCGAGATGGTGGAGGCGAGAGGCGAGACTAGGTTTTCGAGTAACGGTGCGGCAAACCTTTCAGCTTTTCCTCCCCTACCATGAAGGACTATGAGGGTTGTTTTGTGAATGCTGGATGTCGGAGCAATAACGACGGGGGCCGGGTAGTCCTTGGAGTTCGGCTTTGGCATTTTGGCGCGACTGATAACCAGAATGGGTCGTCGTTGTCGTAGAGAATGCAAAGTTCAAAGTGAAGAGGGGTTTGAGAAAGAAGAGCAATGTACCAAAACAAATAGGGTATTGGGAATCTTGTCATGGTTGTAGACCATTGAGGCAGTCAACAAGGTGGCTGCTGCCTATTAGCCGAGTTGTGAAAGCCAAATTAGAGAATCGACACAGCTATACAACGTTTGTTGTAGCCGTTCAGCATCGCACACTTGTGTTGTACAAGATCCCCGCCCTGCACCAAAGTGGAGGTAGAGCAACGACTTCCCAGAGTTGATTTGTGGACAGGTTTACCCCTGTTGGTGGAAAGATAAAACTGAACAGAGCCATTCTCATGGGCGTTATAGAAGCCTCTTGGACACCTCTATGACCTTTTGTCAAGGGTATCTTCTTCCATGGGCGCGTCACGAAGGGTGTTATTTTCGTAAATGCCGGCATCTATGCGGCCGAAAAAAAAGGAGCGCGGAATGAGTGGGATGATAGATTGACGTAAATTGGAAAAGAGATGAAGAGAGGAAGACGGACGACAAATAGATATTTAAATAGCATAGACAATGATGAACCAAGGACATGCCAAATCACCTTACGGTTGACATGTATATCATTCGATGTATGCAGTCCACAGGTAGGTGGCAGACTAGACTGCTCGTAATGGATGGAGTCTTGGTTGGTTGCACCGGGTTTATGGAAGGTCCTGGGGGTGATGGATGCGTCGTCGGAAGTCGTGCCTTGCGCCAGGCAAATAAATTTATGTGGTTCAGTTCTACATATGTAAATGTACCCCGCACATTGCAATTCGCACAATAGATTGATTCACTTGCACACTTTGCATTCTACCTTCTGTGAGACATTTGGTAGCTTGTATTCCTTTTCTCAATTAAATTTGTCCTCTTTCGCAATATCAACTACTACAATATCGTGATCCAGACTGTCTTATCGTGCATGAGTATGTACATACCTATGTAGGATAGACGAGGCGATGCGGGGTTGTTCAGCGAGGAGGTACATACAGAGTAAGTACAGTATGACTGCTTTCATCGCAACCCCAAGCAACAAAACGTCTTGCACGTCCATGCACGACTCATCATCTATGCGTAGTTGTCAAGTAATTACTCGAATGCCGTGCAATCAAGTCCGATACGAGTAGTAATAATAATAATTATTCGTTCCGTAATAATATTAATCCTGAAGTTCCGCAGTTTGCCAACTTGAGATCCTCGACCGCCTTGATAGCGGTGTATGTACATACACATTGCCAACCAACCAACTAACCAACTAACCAACCAGTGGCTCTGGAACTAAACATGTCATACGTTGCCTTTGAACCGAACCTGAGTAATTAACGTTGCACTTCACTCATCAGCATTTTGAAGTGGCGGTGAGCGGATACCACCAGGGCGCACCCGCGGCAGTGTCTTGCCTGCCCTGCCCTGCCCTGCCCCACAGACTCCACCGCGCGCGCTTTTCTCTGGGGGGGTGAAAAAGGTGTAGTATATTTACTTGTTAATTTTCAAATTCGTTCAAACTCATATGAAAAAACCATCAAAGCTGTAAGTTGCCACAACTCCAAAACACTGCGAGTATTCTATCTAACACAAAATGTTAGCCTGTGGCGCAATGGTAGCGCGGTATGTTCCTCTTCGCATTCCAAAGCACACCTTAACAAACAGCAAAAAACTGATATTCCCAAAGTCAGACTTCTAAATCAAACACTTGGCCTCCTGGCAAAAGGTAGATGTAGTTCATCTGAAGGCTGTGGGTTCGAGCCCCACCAGGAGTGTATTCTTTTTTTGTCTTTTTTTTTGGTTGGTTAGTTAGTGGAGGAGTGGGGCAGTGCCACGCCTTTCTTTTTGAAATATATAATGGAAACAGATTGCCTAGAAATAACTAAAGCTTATTTTGTATTTTTGTTTGTTACTCTATGATGATAGTGTTTGTGTAGAGGAATAAACAAGTCTAATAGAATCACCAAATGCACCTCACGAGGGACAGAAACACATCAGCGGACGAGAGCAATCATCATGAACGAGCAATAGCTTTTCCATTTCCCAGCCCAGCCGTATAAGGACCCCTCTTGAGATAACCATCATGGCGTTAAAGGACTAAAAGACGAGGGCACATATATCCATACCATTCCAAGTCCGTCTCCCTCGGCTGCGGGTTTCCATTACCTCTCGCAAGCCATTCCTTCCAACCACCAGAAGAACTAAACCCCATGTTATTGGATAGGTATCGTGAATTGCAGCACTACAGTCGAACAGTGCACATGAAAGGAAATGCCATCAGTGATCATACAAGCCTCCATCCGTATCCTTTCAGAGAAAATACACCCGTCCCTAGATATGACAAGTGGTGGCGCAAGACGACCGACCGGCCGGCAGGTCTCGCGCTCTCGCCTCTTGCATGTGGAATGTAGCACAATCGATCGCTTTTCATAACCGCTCACGCTGCTGGATGCGCTCAACGCGATCAGCGAGCGGTCGCGTCAGGCCAACGGATGCCCAAAACTCGTCAGACACATCGTCACGCTGTGATAATCGTTCCAAAAAAGCCCGCGCGTCACGCAGGTCCTGGTCGCGGGCTGAGTCTCTTCCTTCGAAACTCTGTTCATCCAGAGTCGACACATCATCGTATCCCAAGCTCGACTCCTCCGCTGGGCCATCTAGCTGATCGTTGAGTGACCGACGGGGCTGCTCAACGTCGCGTGGCGCTATTCCACCGTAAAAGCTTCGCACGTAGGCACTAGCATCCCGAGAGCGATTGTGAACCCCGCGCGAGTAGCGGTTCGAGTTTCGAGAAGGGGGCTCGTCAGTGTATCTCTGTCTGCTTCTTCGGAGAAGCGAGGACAGCACAGGGTGTATATCTGTCTCCTCGTCCTCGTCCTCGTCCTCCTCGGTATCAGATGCAGTGTCATCCTCGGAGGTGTCGCAAGCGCGGATGAACAACTCGCTAGGAGGTGATTGATGTCGCGACGGAACTGTCAAATGGGTGCGGGATGAAGCTGCAGAGTTTGAATTGGAACTTCCCGCTCGCGAGCTCGGGTGGGAGTTGGAGAAGGAGGCAGATGCGGCGGCCGAAGCAAAGGATGAGTCGGCAGTAGGAGGCAGAGGATCCGGAGCTACACTGTTAAGCATTGTGTCCCAATGGTCGTCGACAGGGCTGATGCTGCGCTCACGGTCGCCCAAGCCATCCACAGAGGTCACTGGACTCCAGGACTCGCGGAGCGAACTGGATGGAAGGGGCCCGTCGGCAATGGTGCGGCGACCCATTCTGCGGAGCGGGGGGAAGCCTACAGCATTGTTGTCACTGCTGTCATCATCGCCATCCTCTACAATGACCAAGTTATCGTGGCTCGAGAGCGAAGCAGCATCGATCCACGAGCTCCTCGGACGCGGGACGGGCCTGGAGTAAGGAGACCTGTTTCTATATGTCGGGCGATCTTGGACGTCCCGAAAGATGGTTTCTACACTTGTGGTGTGATTCCGCGCGGCTGCAGCGGGCGCAAAGTTGGGTGTGAAGGCTGGAAGTTGGCGAGTGCTACGGGAAACCTCCCCAAAGCTCGGGATGCTGGAGTCATACAGAGTGCGGTAATATCGATCACGGCGCAACCGAGCAAGGCCGTCATCGAGGTCGCGCGCAGACTCTGTATGGCGAGCGTAGTTTCTGGATTCAGGGACGGGGGGAGGAGGGAGGCGGGGACGGGCACTAGAAGAGCGGCGGTCGGCTGTCTCGGTGGCTGCGAAGAACTGCTCAGCGCTGGCAAAGCTGCTGTCGCGCAGTCCTGGGGATCTTGGAGATGGTGAGGACCGGGCGCGTCGACCGACTTGGGCGCGGCGGCGGATAGGCGAGCGCGCTGGGGCCGTGAGGTCGACCTTGAGCGCGTCTTTGGCAGCCGGGGAGGGGGAGCGCCACACGGGGAGGCCCATTTTGAAGCAGGAAGTGATATAGCGGGGAGAGGTGGGATGGAAGGCAAAGAGTGGAGATGGACGTGGTGTTGAGGTCGCTGTTGCAGTTGCGGTTACGGTTACGGGGGGCAAAGGCCTGAGGAGGGTGTGAAGTTTGGGGGAAGGTCGGGAGAGCGATGCGACGATAATAAGCGAGTCGAGGGCAGCGCCAAAAGGGAAGCTAATAATATAATAATAATTAGCATGTACCTTTGTGACAGTCCAAACATGCCAAATAATTATGTCGAGATGTTGAATATGTCGAGAATATCAAATATATCGAATATGTCGAGAATGTCGAGTGCATAAAAGAAAAGTCTGTTTACCATCACCTCCACCGTGTACTGTACACATATACACTGACTGACTGACATATTAATTAATGGACTATTACCATTGTAGATGCACACGCATAATGTACATGTACTGTATGTACATACCTAATAAAACAACACTTGATGAACCCACCCCCCAGTAAGCCCACGCGCTCCACTCCACTCCACTCAACTCCACCCCAACTGCCCTGCCAAGGCTCTATTGCCGTTCCAGGCAACGACCGCTCTTCCATTGCATTTTTTTCCATCCAACCCCCCCGTCTGAGTCACCCCCGTCTGCAGGACCACAAGTGACTCTTGCGACTCTCGCGTTTCAAAACACTGCCCCATTCATATCCAAACAACGCCGCCTTCGCTGATGCTGCCCTGACAACGACCGATTGCTTCTCCATGATCCAGCCAGGCCTCGAGCGCATCAGCCTCCTCCTCAAGGATATCAATTTCCCTTGGAAGGCTATACACGTCGCCGGAACCAACGGCAAGGGATCTATATGCGCCACCGCGTCTCACCTACTGACGCGCAGGAACATCCGTAATGGCCGCTTCACGTCCCCGCACGTAGTCGATAGGTACGCTGTCACGTGCTCTGTTGTTACAACAAGTCCTGCCATCTGACCACTTTGAATAATAAGATGGGACTGCATCGCCATCAACGGAAAGACGGTCGACGAAAAAAGTTTTCGAAGAGTCGAAGCCCACTTTTCCCAGCTCAACAAAAGAGAGAACATCGAAGCCTCCGAGTTCGAGCTCCTGACCGCAGCCGCCTTCCAACTCTTCAATGACGAAAACGTCAAGGTTGGCGTGGTCGAGGTCGGCATGGGCGGGAAGCTGGATGCCACAAACATACTAAACAACCAGGTCGTGTCCGTCATATCCAAAATCGCCCGCGATCATGAGAACTTTCTTGGAACCTCTGTCGAGCAAATCGCTCTTCACAAGGCGGGCATCCTCAGGCCCAACGTCCCATACGTCATCAATCCGATCAACGAATGGAATGTTCACAATGTCATTGCCGAGTATGCTCGAGAAATCGGAGCCGGACCACTCGTTCATGGCGACACTAAATCACTGATGAAGCATTTGTTCGCTTCAGTCCACTGGCGCAAGTTCGCCTACGACTTCCAAGCTTTCCAGCGTGACAATGCTGTCCTTGCTTACCTGGCGGTTGTTGAAGCCATGAAGAGCATGAAACTTGATACAAAAAAAGTCCGAGAAATGCTGCCAGGAATCAGGAATACCGTGTACCCGGGCCGTTTTCACCATTTGAATGTGAGAAGTGTCTTTGGAAACACTAACAATATAATCCTGACGGACGGAGCCCACAATGTGGATGCGGCAACTGCACTTGATCAGTACGTTGCCCGTAAAATTCGAAAGCCAGCTAACGTATCTCGCGACGTCTATATATCTACCAATCTTCGCGTCACCTGGGTGATAGCCATGACTGACGGAAAAGACGCCTTCAACTATCTGGGTACGCTCCTGAAACCCGGGGACAACATCATAACAACTACGTTTGGTCCTGTGGATGGCATGCCTTGGGTCAAGCCTATGAACGCCGAAGATTTGCTACAAGTCGCGAAAAAGGCTTGCCCAGGCATCGTAGGGTTTTCTATGCCCACCGCAGGCGTATTTCGTGCACTATGCGCTGCCAAGTATATGACAAGCAAGGCAAAATCCATTGTTGTGACGGGAAGTTTGTATCTTGTCGGGGACTTGCTACGCGAAAAGGTTGAGTTTACCAAGGAGCCCAATGAAGAAATGATGAGATCAATGGAAATGACAGAACGTCATCGCGTCAATTCCTTCTTATCTGAGAAATTGGATGAACTGGAAAATGTCGCACCCAAAACCAACCCGCCGCCCAACTCGAACGAAAACGCAGACCTGGATCTCAAGCTAGAGATTGATAGTTTGGAACGGGAGCTGGACCTACTTGAACGAGGGGAGATTAGTACTAGCGAAGCACGTGTCGAGGAGGGCGACGAGGTCTTACGGCATAACTTTATGGACGAACTCGAGCATACGCTGTCTGGATCCGACCACCCAAGTCTCAACCAAAGGTTCTTCAACGAATTCGAAGATATCCGCAAGCAACTCCAAAAACTCCCGAGAGCCCAATCAGTCACCTGGAGTGGCCTACCACCAAATTCCACGGCCCTGCATGACCCGCTCGACAGTATCGGCCGCCATTCGACACTCCAAGATCCCATCGGTCGACCCCTAGAAGAACCAAAGGTCCCTAAGCACTATTCAGCAAGCTCTCCCGACGAATCGCCATTTTCGAGGCGTGGTAGAGATTTTAAGGTGTTCCGTCCCAACACATCCGGACTCGAACCAGTACAAGAACAAGATTCTATATCCGTTGTCGCCAATAACATGCTCCCTATCAGTTCTCTCATCCGTCCGCACTATGCCAACTACTCGCCAGGCGAAAAGATGGTTGACAGGATAAATGGCAAAACATTTCCAGTGCAGCCTCAGCCTCTCAGACGACTCAAAAACATTGACCGCTAAACGTGGTCACGTACTCAAGGATGACAAGAACAGGGGCTGATAACAAATCAAAGCCCTTGGCCGGTCATAACTCGCCCGAAATGTGAAAAAAGGATATCATGAGGCCCAGATCAAGGCACCAGGTATATGGGCCAATGATGTGAACATTGCCAAATATTTGCATTGATACAAGCACGGCTTTGGGAACAAAAAAGATGTACTTGTTTTTTTTTTTTTAGGAACTGTATCATTATCGTTGGTCGTATTGAATCCAGACAGGCTTGTGGTTGTCAAAGAGAATTGGTCTATGGTCTATGTGGTATACAACCAAACAGTGTTTGGAAGATTCCAAAAGGGGTATAGAAATCAGATACCCAGTTCCAGCTTTACAGTTCCAGCTTTACTTGGCTTGGAGATCCTTCAAGCTGGACTAGTTACGACTGTCTTGCGCCGGACATCTCAGGGATTGACCCTTGTCTAGGCACCATCATCCGTTCCTGGCGTTCTTCAACCGGCACTCTCGCCTCATCCTGCTTCTTGATACCTCTCGCGCCTGGCGTTAGATATGTGCCATCCAAGTTCGGCAGCTCATCATCTTCCGGCTGTGTCCAGTCCTTGGACGTGATAGGGTTGACACCGAGTATGTACATGGTATCAATCTCTTCGAGCGAACGGCCGTGGGACTCGCACACGAAGAAGAAGACGACGGCAGCGCCCGTAAAACAGCACGCAGCAAAAACGTATCCGTAGCGGTAATCAATGGCACCGATGATATAAGGCGTAAAAAACGAGATGAGGAAATTCCAAAACCAATTCGACGCAGTTGCCATGGCCATGCACTTGGCGCGGTAGCGGGACGGGTAGATCTCGCCGACTACGGCCCAGATGATGGGACCCCATGTCATGGCGAAGGCAGCGATGAAGAGGCAGGCGAAGATGATCATTACGTAGCCAATGCTCTGGGTTTTGGTGGGATCGACGGGGTCGAGAGCGAAGTGGCCGAGCGAAGAGAAGACCAGGAAACACATGCACATCCACAGACCGCCATAGATGAGCGATGGTCGACGGCCAAATTTCTCGACAATGTAGAGACCGGGAAATGTTGTTGCGACGTTGACGGCGCCGAGAATGATGCTTGTCACGTAGGGATTGGGTAGACCGACGGATTGGAAGATGGTGGTTCCGTAGTAGAAGAAGAAGTTGGCACCGGTGAGCTGTTGAAGAGCTTGAAGCGATATACCGAGGAGTGTGCGGTAGAGCATAGCAGGGCCGGTAAAGACCTCGTAGAATGGATGCTTCCCTCCTCCCGCGCGCTCGGCGTCAAGCTTGTTCTTGATCTCACGAACTTCGCGGTTGACTTCAGGGTGGTCTTCAGGCACGCCGTAGCTGATGGCAATGGTAGTCCTCGCACTCTCGATCCGGCCTTTGCGGTACTCCCAACGAGGAGATTCGCGCAAGAACAAGATACCCACACCCATGATTAGCGGCCAGATGAAGCCAATACCCATGGGCAACCTCCACGCCCTCGGGCTCGGTACAGCCTCGGTTCCGAAGTTGATGCAGTACGCCGTCAATATGCCCATGGTGATGAACAGCTGGTAGCAGGAAACCAGAGCACCACGAACATAGCGAGGAGCAGTTTCAGACTGGTACATGGGGGTCAAAACACTGAGGCCGCCGACACCAAGACCAGCCACCCAGCGGCCGATGGCAATCTGATACCATTTCGTTGTTGTAGCTATTTGGATGATCACGCCGACGCAGAAGATGATATTCCAGAAGGTGATGGAGGGTTTGCGACCGAATTTGTCGGCAATAGGAGCAGCGACCAAGGCGCCGATCAAGGTACCGATTGAAAGCTGTAATTATGACGGTCAGGTATTGAATGCGAGGGAGGTGAGGAGACGACGACGACGACGACTTACCAGCGCGACGATACATCCCGATCTAGGGTTCGTAAATGCGAGCTCTCCATGGGCATTGGTTGTGTCTGCGAATCGTTGGAGAAAGTCTGGCATTTCGAGAAAGCCAGAGATCTGTCCCGTGTCATATCCGAAGATGAAACCGCCCATTGACACGAGCGTCGCCATCAGTAGAATGCGTGGTCGAAACCTGTCCTTGAAGCCGAATTCCATCATCTGCGGTTTCTTCTCAATGTCATGTGGTGGTGGTGGTGGTGTGGTGGTCAACGAGGCGGGCAATGGGGCACGCTTGCCCCTCATATTCACTAGCATCCCCATAGTGTGAAGCTAGAGATGTTGGGGACTGGAGAGGTTGGGGCGGCGTCGGTGGAGTCAAGGTGAAGCGAAGATTTGGGAGAGTGAGAAAAGGTTGGCGGGGGTGGTACCAACTCAACTCTCATGAACGGAGACGTGCGAAGAAAGCACATGATAATACTGGGCACAGAAACTTGTTGCAGACGCCGAAGCCGAAATGACCATGTCATCATCACACATCCACAAGCATGGTTGGTCGCAGGGTGGGCACAGAAGTCTGAAGGACAGAAGGAGCATAATTCGTGATTGTGCCCCTGTTCTATTTATTCTCTATCTATGAGGGCGCAAGACTTTGGGCAAGCGCAGTGAATATCCATTCTCATTCCCATCCCCATCATCCTACCTTTGTGTAATGTACATGATGACTCCATACCTTTTTTTGTTTTGCAACGAAGTAATACGTCATATCCATATTATCATCCTTGTAATCGATTCTCCCCCAAAATTGCCTTTTCCGGACGTTGCTTAGCGAAGCGCCACGGATGTATGTTGTATTACATATGTACATACATACAGTATGTACCCTTTTGTACATTAGCCGCTAGCTTGAGCGGCGATCAAAGTTCCACGACGACCCTGGTTAGTGAATGATGATGTACTGTACTGTACGCTTGCTTGCTTGCTTGCTTGCTTGGGCCGGGCCGGGCCGGGCCACTCACTGTTTCTCGGTATACATAGATCAGTCAGTTGAGGCTCTGCAGATTCAGAGTATTAATGTACGATACGATACGCTACGCTACGCTACGCTACGTTACGTTACGCTACCGTTGCAACAATCCTGCCCAGGCCCCAAAATGTTGGTTGGTTGGTGGCGAGTCTGTGTGTGTGAGAGAGAGAGAGAGAGAGAGAGAAAGAAGATGGGGATAAACAATTGCACCATCATGACTGATGACTGATGACTGACTGACTGACTGACTGACTGACTGACTGACTGACTGACTGACTGACTGACTGACTGACTGAGTGATAACTGACCTTACCTGGGTTGTGTGTTCGTTCGTTCATGTCACAAGAACTCAATCATCTATGATTTGATTGGATCAAATAATAATCTTGCATCTCTTCTCTCTTCTCAAGGAGTAAAAAGAAATGGCCCTGACTTCATCACTTATTAGATAGACCAATCATCATCTATGCATGCACATTTGCGAACTTCTTGACCAGATTAATTACATATAGACGATGCTCGTAGCCATCTGGCCACTAACGAATATTTTTTCTTCTTCCTGGGCGAATAAAATAGACAGACATCTATGGGAACGTTGTGCAGTCGTCCGATTCCCACGGCAGAACATGGTGCCCATTTCCAAAGCGACCTTTCGCCGTCTATTGCTTCGAAGCGAGTCTTACCGTTGGTTGCTAAGGCGTCTTGCTTATTACTTTTTATACCCGTATTTTTCAGCGCATCTCAAACTTCAAACGTGCTGTCTCTCTCTCTCTCTCTCTCTCGCCATCTGGATCACTCATGCACTGAATTTGAGTGTGTGTATCTCGACTAAGTGTTTTGTTGGTCCACTACAATTACAAGCCCAAACTTCAAAACGTCAACAGAATACCGAATAATTGTTAATTACAGACACCACAATTGTCACAAAGGAAAGGTCAAGTAAGCAAAAAGAATAGGGTTGATTCAACGACTATACAAAGGGCTTGCTTGAGAACGTCCTGCAATCTCAACCTCTAATCGCGGCCCCACCTACGCCCACCCCGTCATCGTGGCCGTATGGGTAGACGTCGAAGTCCAAGTCGAGCCACCACCCACGTGAACCGTTTCGACCAGGTCGTAGTAAACCATCTGTGGAAACTTTGGTGACGGAGTGATCGATGCGCCATCACCTTCTGCCCGGTATATTGTCTTCCAGGGCTTGGCTATCGCTGTGGACCTACTGGTAGACGTCGAAGTCCAAGTCGAGCTACCACTTATGTGCACCACTTTGACCACGCCCTGGTGAACCACCCGTGGCGAATTTGGTGACGGAATGATCGATGCGCCATCACCTTCTGCCCGATATACTGTCCCCCAAGGCCCATCCGTCACTGTGGACCTACTGGTAGACGTGGAAGTCCAAGTCGAGCCACCACTCACATACTCCGTTTTGATCAGGCCGATCAAAGCCATATTTTTGATCACGGCGTAGTAGTAATCCTGTGGCGACTTTGGTGACGGAGTGATCGATGCTCCACTATCTCCTGCCTGAGATGTTGTCCTCGAAGGCTTATAGGGTTCATATTCGGAGGCCGCTCTGGTGTCGTTGAAGTGCTTAGACGTGGGTTTCGACTGGGTTTTCGACCCGCTCCTCGTTTCGGTTCTAAACTCGGATGCTGGTTTGATTTCCCCTGCTTCGCCTGAATCGGGTTTCTTGTCGTTCTGACCAGTCTTCTCGAACGTATAACCCGAGCCCTTGATACTCGACAATTTTTTGTTCGCTCCGTTTGTGAGACCGAGCTCAAACTGGCCGAGTAGAGTGTCTGTGATATCCCAGCAATGCGAATATACATTCCATGTCTGGAAGGTCAGCGAGGGAGCACAAACGTGAACTTGGGGAATAAAATCTTACCATTCCGAGGCCACTCATACCTGGGACACCAGTTATGTTGAACATGGTCGTGTCGACTTGTATTCCGCCAGGAAGACCTACAAAGAGAGGGCACAGTCAGCAAAACGTCTTAGTAGTATCTGTACCCGGGGGACGTTACCAGCGCCGGCGAAAAGTCCAACTTTGACACGGAGCCAAAAGCACAAGGCGTCATCAAACGTTGCCGAGATTTCTTCCCTGTGTTTCTCGGAAACCGCTTTAGCCCTCTCCACAAGACCTGTGGCCTTTCTGGTGCTCTTCTCGGAATCTTCAGCTTCTACCTTGGCCTCTTCTTTGGCCTCGTCGCCGTCTTCTCCAACGTCTGGTAGATGGGTCAGCTCCAAGGTTCATCGACAGAAGTAAGACAACGGAATACAAACTTTTCTTTGTGCCAACGTCGATCTCGACGGCTGGCATATCGACCCTGGCATATATCTCCGCCGAGTTCCAGGATGAGCCACCCCCAAAGTTGAAAATCATTTTGGGTCCGAATGCAAGCGACGCCTTGAAATGGGTGTTCTGCATATTGAACTTGGGTTTCAACCACTCGACATTTCCGTTGAACTTATCGTGGCGTTCCTGTCCGTCTACGATACCCCAACTTGCTGTGGAACCTTGCGGCATTGTGAAGTGAAAGCCAGGTAAAGTACTACCGGGCGGTTAGCTGTGTATATCTCGAACTGTGAAGGTCTTGTACGTACGCGTTCAGCTCTGTCATCGCACTGAAGCTGCCCCATAGTCCAATCCCCGCGTCAAACGTCATGCCGATACCATGGACCTGAATTTATGTTAGTACACCACTGGATTCTCGGAACTAGGACCAGTGAGACTTACATTCTTGTACTCCATACTTAACCTGGATACTTGTTTGCTTGAGTCGTACTTTGACTGTTTCGTGAAAGACGATGGCAACTTTTCAAGATTCTTGTTCATCGTGTTTACAAACCATGAGTGCTTATCCCCAGGCTCGCCAGAAGGGGGCTGGGGGGTCTAAAGAGAAAGGCCAAAGTCAGTAAAGGACTTCAAAGTATAGGATACAAGAGAGACAGGGCATCGTAATGTTTGACTCGTAAGGGTTGAGTAAAGATTCGCACTTTGCGTCTCCGGGGTACGTACCGACGGCGCTTTGCTCGCAACCAGGAGAGGTCCGCCCAATACCAATGGCACACAGCCGAATAAGCCAGGAATGGGCCAACTATCTGACGTCAACTTCGATTCGTCGAATAAGTAAGCAGAGGTGTGATGGCAACTTACACAGACAGACTGCAAGAGATCACTGCACCCGCGGGAATGACCACTTCTGCTTGGATCCTGATGTCGACAGCGTCCAATGCCTCGATCGTGAGACTCGCTTCTGAAATCCAATCCGCTATGCCGCGCTTCTCCTTGTCTCCAACGCCAGCAAGCTTTTTCTCGAGGTTTTTCGCGATGCTGGTTTGGAATCTCAAGATAAAGTCCATGTCTATAGATGCGTGGGAATTGACGAATGTGATCGTGGGGAAGCCCGAAATGATCTTCGTGATCGGTTTCGTGATCTCAATTCGTGACTCGGCTGTTTCGATCTCTCCCTTGTAGACGTGAGGCACACTCTTGATATTATGGTGCATGGCAATGTTGAAATTTTCTGATGCTGAAGTCAGTGCAACTCTTCAGTGTAGAAAGTTAAAGACTTACTGCTCATAGCGGCACCATTCTCGAGCTTTGCGAACTCCTTGAGAACCTCACCGGTCACGCTCGTGGCAAGTGACACGGCGGCCGCCGTGGCGGACCCTATCATCGACGTGGCGGCCTCTGCAATCGACGTGGCGGCATCTACAACCAACGTGGCAGCGTCCTCGACATGTTCTGCTAGTTTCTCACCAATCTTTACAGGATTGAGGGAGTCGAACTGGCGAGGCTTCAAGGTGTGGACATGGCGAGGCGTCAGGTAAAAAGGTTCCGTTTGGTTCTTCAGCAGCTGACGCATCGATCCAAGGCTGAGTTCGACATCAGATGCTGTCTCGGTCTCTTCCAAACCAAACCGTTTGTGCTCGGCATCAATTCGAATAGCAAGGGTTCCAGGCTCTTCTTCGAAAGAGATCTCGCCGGCGCTTCGCAAGTCAATCATCCGAAGAGTTTTCAGAAAGACCATATAGGGGGTACATACCGGTATACAGATCTCAGCCCTTCGCCCTCAAAACAACTCTGGTCTTCAATCACGAACAGGAGATCTTCTCTTCCTTTCCATGCATCTTTGGCATTGCGGAACACCGAATAATCGGTGAAGTGCAGGTCGATCATCGTTTTGTTGTGTTCATTGGGTCCATGACACACCGGGCGGTCAGATTGAATCAACTCGTGCGTTTGAAGGTCTTCGAGGTTCACTGGATGAGGAGTTAGATGTCGAAATGTCGAGAGTAACAAGCGTGTAGTGTTGTGTGAGAGGGATGGAGGATCTCAAGTCGAGAGTAACAAGTGTGAAGTGTTGTGTAGGAGAGATGGAGGATGTGAAGTCGAGAGGAACTATATAGGCCAGCGCCGGAGAAGTGCCTTCTACCCAACGAGAAGACTCCTACTCCGTCGAACATAGAACCTTCTACCCAACGAGAAGGCTGCTGCTCCGTTGGGCATAGAACCTTCTACCCAACGAGAAGGCTCCTACTCCGTTGGGCATAGAACCTTCCCTCAACATGAAAGAGGTGGAGCGCCAACAAAGCTAGTACTTACCATAGAAAGAGGTATCGTGGGTCCAACGGAAGGTCTGAATCAGATCACTTTGGTCTGGAAGTAACGTCAGATGAAGTTGAAGCGAAAGAAGGAGAGAGGAAGGATTTCATACCAATCTGATAATCGAAGCTTATCTCTTTGCTCGGCGTGACAAGATCAAGGTGGCCATTTCTCTTCGCGAGGCGATGAGGATGTATCCGAACCACGGGGGTTACGCCGTCTCTGGAAGCTTCCGGCAAATCGAATTCAGTAGAGCGGATTCCGAAGGGGCTGGTCGAGACAACAAGGGACCCAAAGAGGAGAAAAAACAGAAGTAGGGATGACAGGATATCCCTGTTTCGAATCATGGTGTCTATCACCTACTCAGGCAAGAGTAGAGTGATGTTGAGGTGAGATGGGCAGAGAGATGAGTGGACTGATCCTCAAAGCTTGTAAGATGATACACAATGTATGAGTTGGTTGTGGGATGAAAGGGAAATTAGGTGGGAGATATGAGAGGTATATATAGGTGGATGCAACGAACAGGAACTTGAAGGACCGTAAATGACTCTACGTAAAGATGTTGAAGTTGCCCCGCAAGCACAAGCACCGACACGTTCAACAATCGATACTCAAGGAACATGCGGAACCGAGAATGCTTTGATAAGTGAGACCCAATTACCAAGATGATTGCAGTTATCTGCCCAACATTCCCAATCGTTAACGAATCCTAATGGCGTTTTCTGTGATTTCCAATTGAATGGGGTTGAAAAATTGAAGCTGATAGCAGGTGACATTATATCATCCACCCCAACAACACGCTCATACGATTCTGATAATGATCATCCGGTCTCGAACCCACTGATTCTACCCGCTTGAGGCCCGAAGTGAGATGATCAACGGGTGGAATATTGGAGTTACTTGAGAATGTTCACATGTAGAGTAAAGTTTACCTGGTTGATGCTCGTTGAGTTTGCAGCATCTGATAATCCCCGCTTGCGACCATAGTATACCCATGAAATATGTACAAATCGCGACGAGTGGAACCGTGGGAGCGGAAGCTACGAGCGCGAAGCCACCAGAAAGAGAGATTGCGAATTATCACATTGGACAGAGAAATGCAGCGAGGCCCGATGCTCAACCGGTTCAAGAACACAGTTGACTAGGTACCTGGCTGGTCTTCGTGCATGTCGGGTTCGTGGAGTTGGGAGTCTTTCCGTTGTGGGGTTGTTTGGGCGCTGCGCGATGTTTGGGGACAACCAACCTATCCGTTACTGTCATATTGCCAGTCGTTGAAACATCTGATCACAACGATTGTCGGAGATGAAAATAATGTTGACGCGGACGTATTGACAGGACTTTGATACACATGTACTCTGGGATTTAGCGTTCGAGACTTTTGCTAGATCTGTCGTGCTATTGTAATATTTCAGCAGCATATATGCTGGACCTGACAACCTTGTTCATGCTGAGGCTCCAGCTTGTGTTGTAAATCCTTCTTGATTTTTTGAGAGTCAATTTCGAGCTCGATCCTGAAGTGCCATTTTTGGACCCTCGACATAGCGTATTTGGCTCAGATGTTACTCATTAGCCACGGAAGGGCAACAATGTGTATGCGATATATACGAAAGGTCTATTATGCACACTTAGTACATATCAAATGAAGTGCATACATGCATGATTTCCTGCCTTCAAGTCCTTAGGAACGCCGACATTCATGTCCTTAGGAACTCAGCATTGATTCTGATATTGGAGCTCGTTGTCCACCACTCCTATGGCTGGGGAGAAGGCAAAATCGCACATAGGCCTTGGTGCCAAATGCTGTTAAGACGAAAAAGTTGTGCGACCTTGATGGTGTCTGGGGTTTTCCCAGCACCGATATGGTGGGGTAGGGTGGGATGGCTGGATGCACGTGTCCGCACAGACCTCCTCACGAACGCGACTCTGACCGTCATAGAAGTCGCGTCG
The DNA here is from genome assembly GCA_010093715.1 of Pleomassaria siparia CBS 279.74. NCBI lineage: Eukaryota > Fungi > Ascomycota > Dothideomycetes > Pleosporales > Pleomassariaceae > Pleomassaria > Pleomassaria siparia. The sequence goes on along the minus strand of MU005774.1, from coordinate 270,885 downwards.
CGACTTCTTCCTCTCCTCTCACCTCCACACCACAAAACCCACCACATCGCCTTCCATACCCACAACAACCATCATCATCAATCACCTCAATAATGATGCTCGCAGCAAGCCCCTTCTACTCTCAATCCACCTACAGGCACGCACCGACCCGATCATCGCCACTTTCCGAACATACTGCGAATGTTTCTTCCCGCCCATTCAACTTCACTATGGCCTCGCAGCCCGACTTCTCCAAGAAACCCGTTCCTCAGCGATTACACAAACCGAATCCGGTGACACAGAAGAGCGATGTGGTCGCGCAGCGGAGACGCGATATGTTCTTTCGGCGGGTGCAGAAGGGCCGAGAGGACAAGAAGTGGGACGCACGTGGCGATCAGGTATGTGCTAGCTTCCACGCGTACGATACATGACTGCTTATTAACTGGAATTAGATTCAACGCCTTGATTTTATCTCAACCCAGAAGCGGTGGAAGGCGGAGAAAGCGCGTCAAGCTCCTGAACTTGACCTTGAGTTTCTGGATCAAAATATCGACGAGTTCGCATCCACTTTCGCATCGAAGAACGCGCCCCAAACACAACAAGAGCTTGAGGAGGCCGAGTACGTTCTCGCGCAAGAAGAGTACGACTTGCAACAACTGATCGCCTCAATCGAAGAGAATCAGGAGCAGGGTCGTCTGGATACCGCGTCACAGCACTACGGAAGCGATGACGAGGACTACGATCGGATCTTCATGGAGTGCGCAGCCGACACTTCAAATTCCGAACAGCAATTTCGATATGCAAGTACTGTCTTCGAAGACGCAGATGCTATGGATATGACAGACGGTTGAAGGAGAATACAAGTACATGTTCCAGTGGTAATGTTTCTCGGAGACCACTCGATCCCCCATCCAACGGCAACAATAACGCAGCATGAGTTCCTCGCTTATGTCTTTGTTGTTAGGCATCATGCTAGATGCGCGTTGTTTGTACTCTGGGTATCAATAGAAATAGCGAGAGGCGCTATGTAGAAACAACTATTGTGTAGGACACCCTTGGTCAATCTCCTGGAGTGCTTCTTGCGCTGCGTTCATTTCCCCGACAAGATCAGGAGGAGGTGAGCCGGCGGCTTGCATCTAAAGTGCGTTAGTAACTGTATATATGATGGGAAAAATACAGATTTTTACCTTCTGCATCCGCTCTACAATATACTCGCGATCTTGCGAATTGTCATCCGAGTATCCTTTCCGCTCAAACCTTGCTGTGATTTCCTTGACCAACGTCTGCTGCTCTTCGTATCGTTTCAGGTCATCCTTCGGCACCTTCTCCTTGTTATCCTCCATCCACTTTGGGTATTTATCGTTCAGTTCCTTCATGGGCTCATACAGCACCTCCCTGTTGGTCAGTTGCTCCATCATGCCCATCAATATCTTTGAGAAATCCTCGTCGTTGCCCTCTTCACCGAACCCTCCACCCTCCATCTCCTTCAGCATCTGCGCCAGGATATCGTCGCCATCTGACGACGCAGCAGCAGCACTCGCCTGGTCACCGGACTCCTGCATGCGCTCCATGGTCTTCCGTATTGTGTCTTGGAAGTTCTTGTCTGTTTTTTCTGTCGATGCTGAGGCCGAAGCAGAAGTGGTCCCTACTGCTGGCGAGCTTGCCTCCTTTTTTGCATCTGATGCGCCTGGCGCTGGTGGCAACACGTCGCCCATCTCTTTCATGATATCTTCAAACTGTTGCTTGAAGTCTTCTTGCCCGAGGAAATTCTCCATTTCGGCCTGCAATTGTTTTGCAAATTCATCTTGATCTGTTGCAAGGAGTTCTCCTGGTGCGGGTCGTTCGGGGCCGTGTGACGTAGGGGCTGTTGCGGTGGGAGGTTTGGAGTCGATCTTGGTATTTGCGAAATCGTCGAGTACATCTAAAAATCTATCAGAGACTGTCTATGATAGAGATAGATGTGACTAGCCGTCTAGATCTGAGAGATCGTCTTCTTCCGGGTCCGATGCGACATCGGCTTTTGACTCTTCTTGTTTGGGTGCCGGTGCTGTTGTTGATGCCGATGCTGGTGGGGCAACCTCTTCCTTCACAGGCGCATCCGCCATTATTTGCGATAGATCGGTGTGGACTGTGAAAGAGAAATCAAAGGATCGAATCCGAATAGTAGGGTATGCAGATGACGATAGCCGTTCCTCGTTATAGTATGCATGTATGTGGAGAGAGTGCAGCAAGAGCCTCGGTCTCGTTGAGCGGGGCAGTTTGTTAGCGCCGGGCGATCGATAGGCTGGATGAAGCGCGTGAGGCGCGCGTGTGGAAAAGCGAATTAACGGTTGTCTCAACTTCACTTGCGGTCCACTTCCACTCTCTTACTACCCTTCGTTTACTGCGCTACCTAAGGCTCAACGCTGCGCAAACAATACGGCAAAATCCGCGTTTGCCTGTCTACCCTCTGTCGTCTATAGACATCGTTGTTCTAGCGTTTGTCAGTCCAGTAGCCTTACACACCATGACGCTTTGCATGAACAGGCTCTCTGAAGAGAGGTTAGCACCAGCCTTTCCACATAGTTGGAGAGATTCACTCACAGAGGATTTAGGAAACAATGGAGACGCGATCATCCCTTCGGCTTCTTTGCCAAACCTATGCGTAATAGTGCAGGCATGATGGATCTCAAGAAGTGGGACTGCGGTGTACCGGGCAAAGACAAGACGATCTGGGAAGGCGGACTATTCAAGCTCGAAGTCATTTTCCCTGATGGTGAGTGGTCATGTCAAAATTCTGCGTACGAAGTCCATAAGCTAACCAGCGCCGACCAGAGTATCCCACGAAACCTCCAAAGTGTACGAGATAGTCCACAAGTTCAACTCAGCATAAGCGGCGAAGATACTGATTACCGCGCAGGCAAATTCACACCGCCGCTCTTCCACCCTAACGTCTACCCATCCGGCACCGTCTGCCTGAGCATTTTGAATGAAGAGGAAGGCTGGAAACCCGCGATCACGATCAAGGAGATTCTGCTCGGCATCCAGTCGTTACTCGACGAACCAAATCCCGACTCGCCCGCGCAAGCGGACGCCTTCAACCTCTTCAAAAAGGACAAGGCGGCGTACGAGAAGAAGATCCGAAGTCTGGTCAAGGACAATCCAGCGCCCTAGGCACCATGCCATCCCGCGCACAGCTGCATACGCTAACTGGAACGGTGATGGGCTGCAAGACTTGGGTCGAGAGTGAGGGAGTTTCATCGACAGTTGACATGCATTTTTGGGGTTGCTTTCAAGAATTTATGCGTAACGAACGTCCTGGCGCGCAAAGGATGCTGGCGTTTGAAGGGCGACCTGGTCGAATCTTGAATGAGATTTTCTCACAAATGCGACGGGATAAAAGGGGCGGAAATGGCCTCTTTCTTTTGAATAGATACCAACGAACCTTTTGCAGGAAATACTGCGGACTTGTAGAAATCCAATAATACCTATCAACTTTCGAAATAGTCCTGGCAGAGATCTGTTTTGATACCTGGCGATCCAATTTCTGTCAAGTAAATGGTTGTGGGTAATGAGCTATATTAATCCTTCTAGACCTGTCCTACGATGGATGTTTTCGCAACTCGTGAAATCCCGCACATGTCGACCTTGTTCAGATGGCCCGCAAGCATTCAACCTTTTCCAGCTGCCCTGGCCCATCCCGCGTGATATAATACATGTCCAAATCAAACTGTACCCTGGTCCATAATAACCGTGAAATCCTTCTTCAGAAACTGCCGCGCCTCGTTTGACCAAAGTCCGCTGATATTCCACGTATGATCGTGTAAAAACGTACCTAGTAAGGACGGAAGCCAGGGCCTCCTCGTGGACGATAGCCGCCGCGGTATCCTCCTCCCCTTGGGGGTCCATAACCTCCACCACGTCCGCCGTATGGAGACCCACGACCGCCGTAGCCTCCACCACCGCGAGGGGCACCTCTGCCTCCTCGCCCGCCGCGCGTCATGCCTGGAAGGTTGGTCCTCTTTGGTACAACCTTGAAAAGTTAGCTAGTGTTTCGCGTGATAAAGGACTGGTGCATACCTTCAAATTTCTACCTCGAAACTCGCTATTGTCCAAGACAAGCGCTTGATTGATGAGGTTAGGTTCAGTGAACTCAACATACGCATACCTGCATACGCTCATTAGCGTTCCGAATCTTTCTGCCAAACTCTTGCCAGGTATCGAGATTATCCTCGGTGTCATTGTCAAATGATGGTGGCGCAACCCGAGTGTTCTGTGCGACGCACATTGCGATGACTGTTCGCGCATGACCACCACAGGATTTGATGACTCAAGGAAAAGAAATCTCCTCTTGGCTTGGGAAAACTGACCCTTTGGGATGACCTGTAAACTTGTCGAGAAGAATTGTGACACGGTTGATGCTGCCGCAAGACTGAAAGTGCGCCTGTATCTCCTCCGGCGAGGCGTTGTAGTCCACATTGCCGACGAAGACACTCCGTGCATCAACGTCCTCCTTATTTTCGCGCAAGTCGTGGCGTTCGTTGTCAAGTGAGGCTTGCATTTCCCGCAGCTTTGCCGCTTCTTCTTCCATCTCTTGGACGCGTCGCTTCATGGCGGTGATCTCTTCCTGGACATTGTTGTCAGCCTGTAATCCGTGGGTTGCGTCGCGTAACTGTGGAGAATACGCGCAGTCGTACCTCATCCTCTCCGCCCTCGTCGGGAATGTGGATATCCTGCTGATGCTGCGCATGCTGCTCTCGCCCTTCCTGGTGATCGTTCTGATCCTCTTCGCGCTTCACAACAACGTCGTTCTCGATGTCGGCCATGTCTCCAATCAAATGGAGATGCTCTGCGCAGACTTTAGTTGGGCGTAGGGAAGTTGGAGCTCAGACGCGTATACATACAAGGCTATAGTAGGCTCCTAAAAATAATTTGTGAGTAAGCCAAGGTGCTCGCGGAAACCAAGGAGATTGTATCTGGTTTAATTGAGCGAGAAGGGCTGTCAGATGAAGACAGAAAATGGAGCTCTAAAGAGTGGCACCTTTTTTGTGTCGAGGTGAGTGAAGGATGGTTCCAAGGTTGCTCATGACGATTCTAGGGTTGGTTGTGAAGCTCGGGCCGCTCCCTAAAGCACGGAGCCGCAATTTATTCAGCAAGCAGCTCTGGATATCTTGGAACTTCATTGGAAGCCAACGAATCCATTGACTTCATCAGCTTTCTATCATTTCACCACGTTGCATCGCTCTTGGTCTCACTCGGAGTTGCATGGATTTGTGTTTCGGAATTAACTTTCTTGCTGTATCGCAACCCGCAGTAGATTTCGCTGCGGCCGATAAGACCTCACCAAGCAAGGCCGGTTGAGGACAACGACAACTTCTCTTTCAGAACATGTCTTCTTCGCCTCTTCTTGTGCAATCGAGAGATCTCGACTCCGAACGATCCCTTACTATTCGACGGCAGGTAACGCGGTTCCTCACTTCCAAGGCAGCACACTATTTAGTCTTGCTGCTCGTCTCTCTCGATGTCGCTTGTTTATTCGCAGGTATGTGAATGGATATTCTCTTAAGCTAGAAGTGTTCTAGTTGACAAACCGTCTGGTTATAGATATCGTGATCAACCTGCTCACATGCGGACATCGAACCAAGCCCTACGACGATGCACTGACGGGCCTAGAATACGTCAGCCTTGTATTCTCGTGCCTATTCGTGCTTGAGCTTATAGCTTCCGTGTGGGCATTTGGTTCCTCGTACGTTAGAAACCTCTTCGCATCCAGATGGTTGCATGTCACATCATATATTCGTGTTCGAGGAGGATACCTAGGACGTCCGTCAAGCTGTTGATGTAGATACAACAGGGTATCAATTTTGCCATTCGGACATTCTTATCGGGCGCAAGGATTTGTCAAAAGAGCGTTGTTGACTCTAAGTGCTAGGTTCTTTCGATCAAAGTTTCACTGTTTCGATGCAACGATCATCATAACCTCCTTCATCTTTGAGGTGGCCCTTCAGGGCGTCACTGAAGAAGTCTTCTCGCTCATTGTCATTCTCCGACTAATGCGGGTGGTCAAAATTATAGACGAATTCAGCGTGGGAGCTGAAGAGCAGATGAAAGATCTCGAGGACCGAATCGAAGAGTTGGAGAAAACGAATGCTGTGTTATTAGAGGAGGTACGCCGGTTGCAACGAGGACCACCCAGTGGAATATAACGAGCAGGACGTTAAAAAGGGGGGAGGGGGTGTGAAATGGGCGTTCAATGAAGATGTGGATCGACTGTATATGGCAATGCTTAAAAAGATGCTTAAAAAGATGCTCAAAAAGATGCTCTCTGTTGATTCCTGGCAAAGCAAGTTAGCGTTCGCTTCACGAAATGAGAAGTAAAACCTTGAGCAGGACTTGAAGTCAGATCTTTTCGGTTTTTTCTTTTTCAAGTACATCACTTTGCTCCCAATCGAGGCTACCAACTGCACATAGGGTCGTGAAGTCCCAAGATATGTCGCAAGATGGAAACCATCTGAAAGATCACTGCAATATGACCTTTTACCAATATTCGTCATTTGAGACAACGTTATGACAAGTGGAATTAAAGGGAGCTATACCTTTACATTTTTTTCTTTCGCAACAGCAGTATTTACAGCAGACCGAACTATTGTCAACACTCCAACATGACAACCGGTGTGAAGAACCTGTCGCTCTCGCACAGTGCTCACATGAATGTTAAGACACCTGGGCAGAAGTGCGCACAGAGCTTTTGTTAATGACGAAGATAGGTACTGATATGTATGAAAATGAGGATGGAAGACATGGATGAAATCGCAACCGTGGAAGAAATATTGTTAGTTAATTAGTGTGTTGTGTGTAAGATGAGAGCTGCAGGCACCTGCGTCAAATATGTGTTGAGGCGTAATCACGTGCGGCGTGCCCCACCGAGTTGGCCACCGAGTTGGGCGTCGGCCTGACAAGCCACATCGAACTTCCAGCTTGGAAAGCATCCTCAAGAGACATTTTCCCGCCACAGTCTCCTAATTTAACTTTTCTCTACACATACACCCCGGTTGAGTGCTATGGACTTCCTCAAGTCTGCAGTCGCATCAGCCATTTCCAAAGGTCCAGCCTTTGGGTACAGTTTTGGTGACCGGGTGGACATCGACGACTCGATCTGGACATTGTACAACGGCACAAAGCGAGTATGGCCCGAGCAATCTTTCTATCTATATACCAGTCTTGCTAACTTGTGATTGCTAGGAAGATGGTTCGAAATGTAGCATCTTCTCCTTTGACGCATCGGCGAACAAGTCTCGATTACCGCTCGCACGAAACGCACTCCGAAAGCTGCGCACCCTTCGTCATCCCGGCGTCGTAAAAGTTCTGGACACAGTAGAGGTCAATCATTCGCATCGAAGTCTCTCAAGCTGGAGCTAAGATATCGTAGACGGAATCGTACATTTACATTGCGACCGAGAGACTCAGTCCGCTTAGCTGGCACGTCAAGAGGAAGAGCCTTACGGAAGAGACAATCAAATGGGGTTTGCATAATGTTGCTGTAAGACTGGAACACATTGTATGCTCAATCGGGTGATTCTAACTATGATGCCCAGAAAACACTCAAGTTTGTCAATACAGACGCAACATCCGTCCATGGCTGCATTCGCCCCGGTTCGATATTCTTCAGCGAGAGTGGGGAGTGGAAACTCGGCGGCTTCGATGCACTAAGCTCCATGAAAGAAGATGATGCAGTACTACCTAAATACGGCAGCCTCATACCCGATTCGACCCGATACATGCCCCCGGAAGTATCAAAAGGAGGATGGGATGTCATACGTCAAAATCCAACTCACGCAATCGATGCCTACAACTTTGGGACCCTCATCTTTGAATGTTTCAATGGGAGTTTTGCTGGCAGCGACCAACTAGGACAAATGAAGAACATACCACCGAGCATGCACCAGACATACAAGCGATTGCTCAATCCGAGTCCCAAATCGCGCATGAGCGTGAGCCAGTTTTTGGAACAAGGAAGGCGGGTGGGAGGGTTTTTTCAGACACCTCTGATTCAGGTGACAGAAGACATTGATAACCTCGGTCTCAAAGCAGACGACGAAAGAGACGAGCTATTAGGGTAAGTATGGTCCGGCCTTGACAAAGGGACACAAGCTAAAAGTGTACAGTAAGTTAGACGAGGTTGCAGATGACTTCCCTGCGGACTTCTTCAAGATGAAGGTACTTCCTGAATTACTCAAATCCGTTGAGTTCGGTGGTGGTGGGGCCAAAGTCTTTGGCACAGTCATGCAAATTGGAGCGAAACTGAGTGACGATGAATACGACACCCAAATCACACCGGTTGTTGTGCGGCTGTTTGCCAATCCAGATCGAGCGATTCGAGTCTGCTTGCTAGATAATCTACCTAATATGATTGATCACATTCCACAAAAGATTGTCAATGATAAGATATTCCCGCAGATGGTAAGTCCATATATCATGTAAATGATTCACAACTTACACTTACATTATTCTAGGTCACAGGATTCACCGATCTAGCCCCCGTAGTACGGGAACAGACAGTCAAAGCTGTGCTTACCGTTGTACCCAAATTATCAGACCGAATAGTGAACGGTGAGCTATTGCGATACCTAGCGAAGACTGCAAATGACGAGCAACCTGGAATCCGTACGAACACTACTATATGCCTCGGAAAGATTGCTCGTAACCTTGGGTCCAATAATCGAGCCAAAGTACTTACAGCTGCCTTTGCGCGCTCTCTACGAGATCCTTTCCTACATGCTCGAAATGCCGCTCTGCTAGCTCTAGCAGCTACATCCGACCTTTTCGGCGAAGAAGATTGCGCTACCAAGCTTCTCCCGGTAATGTGCTCTTCGCTCGTGGACAAGGAAAAGATTATACGCGATCAGGCAATAAAGACTGTCGATATATATCTCGCTCGAATCAAGAAGCACGCGCAATCCATGCCTGATACGGTACTTCCACCACCATCCCTCACAGCTGTAGGTGGAGCTGCCACCCCACGTATGGGCACCCCGGCAAACGACAGTGCGTCATGGGCCGGTTGGGCCATCTCTTCCTTTACGAACAAACTCGCCGCCGCGAGCGGAGAGATCCAATCCGGATCCAATAGTACCACGACACCGCAACAACGACCATCGTCGGTCCCCCCACCAACTTCAGCTAAGTCTCAGAAGCCGTCACTTTCGACCACAAAATCAGGTATGACGCTCAAGAATCACAGTGCGAGTATTCCGGCCATCGTAGGCCCCGATCCGTCAGTGGCATCTGAAGACGCAGAAGAAGATTTCGACGATGGATGGGGAGGGTTTGAAGATGGAGGAGAGACTAAGGTAGAGGAAGAAGTCGACCCTTGGGCATCGCCTGCACCTACATCATCTACTTCCAAAGGATATGATGATCAAGGAGAGCCTGATTTCGCGGGATGGCTAGCAGCACAATCAAAGTCAAAAACAACAACAAAGACTCCATTGCCCAAGGGCCTAACAAAATCTGGTCTAACGAAGAGCACAAGGCCGGTGGTGGGAGGGAGAGCAAGCACGACTGGGTCAGTAGCTAAGAAGGTGGTTGTGCAACCGAAGAAGGAGGTCCCGAAAACAGTTGCACCGGCAAAGAACGAAGACGAGGATGAAGGCTGGGGCGATGCTTGGTAGTCGATAGTAGATCGATGCTCTTCCTATGCCCATTTGATTGAATGCACATCACCCGGCGTTCCGTAATGCTGCATAAGCGTTTTGTGAACAGGTCAAGGGGCACAACGTGAATAGTCGGAAATCATCATATCGAAGATGGGAAATAGACGCCAAGTTAAGTTTCAACACTCTACCCACGATCATTCTTCCTACAAAGATGCCATTCGACTATTTACTAGCGTGAATTTGATACGGGGCGACTGCTTTGGTATTCAGTTTGATTCACTAATAATGAATGACGGCTCTTGAACCGATACATCTCAATAGAAGGCAACCATGAACTAGTCCATCTCAATAGAGAAAACCAGTAAGATGAACTAACTCAATAGCAGGCCAGACTATTGAACTGGGTTTACGGTTAGTAACGCTGCTGTTCTGAATTGCTCGCTCAGCTCAGGATTCTCTATAAGAACTTTTGACTTCTCTTTAAATACCTCCCACAACTACTCACAACTACTCACAACTTCTCAAAACTACTAAGCACCAACAATCTCCAATCTTCAACAATCATGACTGACAGGTACACAATCGTGTCAATCATGGTCACTGAGCCCAGCTCGAGGAAAGTCTTCAAGGTGTTCCAAGAATTGCTGGTTCGGTTCGCGCCCAACTTTGCTGTCTACTTGTCCAGCCACGGTAACGAGGTCGGTAATACTAGCATCAACACCTTCAAGGTCTTCACTGGCTGGCTTCGAAGCCAGTACATCCAAAACCAGGACGAGTTGGAGGACAATCCCGACTGGAGACTTCTCGGTGACGAGCCACAATGTAATGAGGATGGCGATTCACTCATGCTGGATGAGCCAGCCGGTGTCATCTTCATCGCCGCAGTCAACATCTGGATCTTTGCCAAGGCCTACGACATCCCCGATCTCCTCAAGGATGCCATAGATCGCCTGTGCTGGTGCTTCGACTCCGAGTACTGCCTGCAGGACGAGATTCTTCTCTGGACCGACGCCGCAGCCGCCGCCATCAAGAAGGTGTACGACAATTTCGGTCCCCAATCCGCCATTCGACGCCTTCTGGTCGCTGGTTTCCGCAACAACCATGCCGAGCTCAACCTGAAGGACTTGCAAGACTTGCCAATTGGCTTCCTTGCAGACGTATTGACCGCCGTTCAGGAGGTGGGAAAGTTGTTCCCCTGTGATTTCCATGACCACATGACTGTGCAAGAGCAGCAGGCCTGCTTGGAGGAGAGCTCCGGGGTTGTGGATCACTGAGCAGGACCCAATACTCCTCCGAGGTTCATAACCTGCGATTAATGGCTGGATTACATCAAAGGTTTTGCATATGCATATGCATGGTCTAGGACGGTTAGTAGTAGTAAGTTGCCGCAAGATGACGTTATCAAAAGGACAGTCATTAATGAAGTTACAGACCATATCAACAGGACTCTCAAGTCTGGAACGGGGTAGATATCGGGATCGGTCAGGAACACAAGGATTGGGGGTGGAACGTGGACCTAGACAGGCTCAGCTACCTGACGCCAACAATTCAAAGGTGTCACTCATTTTCCATTTTTCGTGTTATGATTTGCTGTATGATTGTCAACTGAACAGGAGTATTGTGATTATATTGTTGGTGGATATAATACGTCTAATAGAGTATGGGTGTGTCTACATAGTTACTCCTGGCTTACGTAGAAGGGCATAAAAAAAGCAATGTTTCGAGATCTTGCGAGGTTGGAAAGCGCAGGTTGACACTAGATTCATTATGGTTTTTGGTATCGCTCTTACTACATTATATACATTCGTACACAAAAAAGACTCGATGATCTCATCGCCGCCTACGCTCTTCGATCTCAGGAACGCTTGGTTTTGCAATCAACTTTTTGGCCTCCTGTATCTCCACCCTCGACATTCCCATGGGACTTAAGTATTCGTTGAAAGCACCCAAAATCCTTTCTAACCCCTCCTTCAGAGTATCTAATACAACATTCACCTCAGGGATATCTTTGCGCTCAGCTTCCGGCTTCTTCAAGCAATCCACATCCGTCCAATGAACCTGTAGGCTCTCCATGTACTCTTCAATCTTTTTGATTGCAGTCGTGAAGACGCGCACCATTTGTGGGACCTCGGTATTGAACTGTCCATACTCATCTTCCTTGAGACTAGCTACCGTTAGGTTGGTGAGGGTAGTGATGGCATTGACGATAGAGCTCTGGCGAGAGTATGGCGCGCCGTTGACGACGACATTGGCCGTGTGTCGAATACAGGTACGGAAGGGCCAACCAAAGGGCGAGGCAGCGAACTGATTGGTATACTTTACCCAGAGGCCTTCTGCTTCTTGGGCACGTTCCTCAAATTTCTTCTGGCCCTGCTTGAGGTACTTTCGAGCCTGGGCATTTTGCGCATTCTGTGGCGAGCTGTGGGCACGAGCGATCTGACTGGTGACGGATTCAATTTTCTGCATGCGGGTTTCGGGTGCGAACCCTGGACCAGCGATCTGGCCGTTCTTTATGGGCTGAGAGATTTGGGGGACGAGGGAAATAGGAGTGGTTAATTCCTTCTTGCCATCTGCGTCTTCCGAGCGAAACATGGGGTCCAGTGCGGCATTGATACGGTTGCTGATTTCGTTGATCTCGGCGAGGCAGATATCAGTGACTTGCTTAAAGGTTGGGGCCTTTTTACGGTCCAATTCGCCGTAGATGGTTTTGCGGCGGTCATTGAAGCTGTCGGTAATGAGGGCAAGCTCCCAGAAAGCGATGGCCTAAGAGCATGGTTAGCAAAGGCATTTCAAAGATGTTCTGCGCGGTAGATACCTTCACTTCCGGCTTCTTCGATTTCAGGCCGTTCAAAAGACTACCATTCGGATCCTTTGAATCACTCGTGATGGGCTTTCCCTTCTTTAATGGCTCCTGGGTGATGTATGCGTCGAAGGCGGTATTAGTGAACTGCCACAGGAGGGCAAGTAGTGTCCCCTGGACTGCGAACATAAAGATTAGATTGAGGAAAGGAGATAGCCCCGACGGTTTCGATGTCTTCGCAAGAGCATGGATGTTTCTGGCGAACCGATAATGCCATGACCAAATGACCTTTCGGAGAGCGAGGAAATAGACGACAGACCCAATGAAGAGGGTTGCGGATGCGAATGTCCCAGCGGTTTTCGCCATCGGCATCAATTCTTGTCTAAGAAGTTGTAGAGGCTTCTTTGCTGATGGCAGAACTGTTGCAATTTGGGCTTCATCCTTGCGCTCCTTGTTCGGCCTCATAAGTGGGATCTGAATCTTGTCGTAATCCTTCCATATATGAACAATACCCTGGGCGACCGCAAGACTCAGGAACAAGCACCGCAGGTACACTGGGCGCTCATTGAGCTTGATTCTCTCGTATGCTTTCCCAGCCTCGGTGTACGACAACCTGGCTGCCGGAGTTCGCGAGTGGATGTAGGTTTCGCCGTAGAGGAACGCTGAAAGGGCGTAGATGCCAATGGTGTAGAAGGTTGCCTTTCTCAGGGTGTACTTCTTGAAAGTTTCGGAGGGAGACTCGGTGCTTCGCTGGCCGACATGCCACTGTGCAACTCGGAGGACGTAAATCATGAGCGAGCATATGAAGATGAGGGATGCCCGCATACCGGCGGGGCCGATCGGAAACCATGACCAAAATACTAACGCAGAGTGAGTATTTGGACTTTCAAGTGTGAAATGAAGCTTACGGTCTTCCATTTTGCCCATCCATATTGCAATAAAGTAGCAAAGAGCGAAAGTGTATAAGCTTGCCTTGGTGAATCTCGAGTGCAAGACCGGTGTCAGGAAGTCCCTATAGGGTCGTGCCTGAGATGCGAGAATCGCCATTATGGGTGGTGGATGTTGCGAAGCTGTGTAGGAGTGTTGTGGTAGGAAATTATGGCATGGCAGAGAAACGAAAACCACAAGCAGCGCGTCAAGAAGGCCTAAACATGCAAGAGAAGGACTGAACTCGACAGTGGTGAAAATTGGTGGATTGCTCCTCTTTGTTGTCGATGCGCTCAAACAAACATTGTCCGGAGCTCTTCCTTTTCCTTTCGCCGATGTGCTTGGCGCGACATGGGCACGTTCGTCATTGCCGCCGCACCTGGGTGGGTCGTGAACGTCCGCCTGCTAGGTAACGACATACAACCCCGACAAAGCCCCTCTCCACTTGCTCTCCCGAATACGCTCGCATCGTCACAACACCGTATAGTCTTCATCAGCAAATAGCCATTTATCGTGCTCCTCTCGTGCTCCTCTCGTGTTCCTCTCGCGCTCCTCTCGCGCTCCCCTCTCCCCGTCCAAATCCCGCCGTCATGTCCTTCCAGCGCTCCTCCGCGCTAGAATCGCAACCCACGACCTGGAGACGTGAAGACGATCCGCAATACGCCGACGATCCGGAATTCCGGGACTTCGCAACGAAGCTATCAGATGACCTCTTCGCCCTTACCAGAGATGTCGGACGTCTGTCTACCGAGCTGTCCAAGATTGGTACTAAGCTCGAAACAGAGCGTGTGCGTGAACGAGTGCACAACATTGTCGATGAGACATCTGGGAAGTTTAAGGAAATCGGAGAGGGACTGAAGAAGATTGCTACATGGCCGGATGTCGGGGTACGTTGAGCTAGCCGATCACATGAGATGAAGTGCTAACGGAGTACAGCCATCGCAAAAGTTCACTCAGTCAAAACTGAGCCGCGAGTTCAAAGCCTCGCTCACCGAGTTTCAACAGCTGCAACGCCAGGCTGTAGAGAAAGAGAAGGCCTCAGCATCTGCCGCACGCGCTGCCCTCCAGGACCAGACATCTCCAACCGAGGACCGCAGTGGCCAATTTGGCCAGATACAAGAGCAGGAAACGCTACGGCTAGCGTCACAAGACGAGGTTGACTTTCAAGAATCCCTCATAATCGAGCGCGAATCCGAGATCCGCAATATCGAGCAGTCTGTTGGCGAACTCAATGAGCTGTTTCGCGATGTTGCACACATGGTCCACGAACAGGGTGTACAACTCGACAGTATCGAGGACAATGTCCTCGTAACGCACGATGCGGCGCAAGGCGCACATGTCAATCTCAAGCAGGCGAGCAATTACCAGAAGAGCGCACGCAGCAAGGCTTGCATTCTCTTACTCATCCTGGCCATTATCCTGGTCATCATCATCTTGGCCGTTGTCTTAGACTGATTTCTTTCTTTTGTCCACGGGCTTTGGCTGTAGTTCCTTTGTGCAAATGGCTTGGGCATTGTAATAATCATCATCGAGTCCTTCTATACCACGGGTTCAGAGTATCTGGCGTTTCCACAGGGGTTCCAAGGCGTTTCCAAGGCGTTTCAATACACCTTCGTTCGGGCTCGTTATGTCGACTACAATATCAATAGCTATATCCTATTTTCCAACATTCCTCCTTTTCTGCTACTACCACAGACCAAATCTTAGTGACCCTGATAAAAGCTCATGTAAAGTACTGCCCCAAACCCCGTAGGGTCTTGCAAATTTGCGTTTATGGTACTATATAACTTGACGGGAAGTAGTCATCAGACTATGCTAACAAGCAGAAAGAAGCTCGTGGAATAAGGAATTGAGCGATTTCCAGGAACAGGTTCAGAGGGTAAATGTGACTCTGCTACCACCCGACGTATCTGCCCAATGAAACTTCCCTGCGCTAGGAAGATGGGGCGAATCTCTCACTCAAGAGTAGCCGATCCGTATTGTGTCCCCTCAAGTTGAACACAGAAAACAAAAACCAGGCAATTTGTGCCCACGCTTACAACCAATGCAGTGAACATATATGATACATCTATTCTTGACAGCTTTCTAAACTACGGATAGTGCATTTCTCTCCGGCTCTTTTCTTCCTGGTACACCTTCTCTGGCGCAGGAAGAGCCACATCCCAGTTCTTCTGTTTCCTCATATGTGTGACCATGCTCCGCAGAGAAGTCATGCCATCCTCCCGATATCTTGTTACTTTGTGCACGTTCTTTGCTGTGATCTCGTTCATCTTCTTCGTCTCGGGAAAGCGCGCGAGTGTCTTCGCAGTCATCGCAAAGCGAAGGTCTTTAGGTCCGTCGATGAGTTCCAGTACGGCCGACTCTGCCTGGTCTTCCTTCAATGGTTCAATTCGGAGGACGCGTGTATAGCCGCCAGGTCGGGTAAGGTAGCGTTCTCTTATGGGACCGAAGAGCTTGGGAACCATTTCGTGGGGTGACTAATACATATCAATATGCAATTGGTGCACACGGGAGCGGATGCCCTACGAAGAATATCTGGTGTGCTCGCCGCCTCGTTGCCTCTGTGTTCTTCTTCGCTAATGTGACTAGCTTCTCAGCCATTCTCTGTGCCTCCTTCGCCTTGTGCCATGTTGTTGATATCGATTCGTGCTTGAACAACGATGTGACGAGGTTGCGGAGGAGAGCTTGTCGATGTGATGAGGAACGACTCAAGTGACGATATTTGAACTTTGCGCCCGCCATGTCGGAAGTAAAACAACTTCTAGGAAGACAAGGGATCTGAGGAGATAACGCAAAGGCAAAGATGGGTTGGCGCAGGCGGGGTACACGTCAATGTCGGGATGCTCTCTCAATTGATGGCGTCGTGAAAAAGCTCGGAACTTCGGCGAAATGACCGCCTTGCCAAGGAACCACTCAATCACAAATGCGATGTCTCACACGTGACTAAACGCGTACCTGAGACCGTGCTTCGCGTGTTTTGCAGACGCGTCCCTTACTCATACCCACGTTACGTTATTAGTATTTAATTTCTCTGTTGCTCTTCCAACCCCTCCCAAACACCACTCCACACTCCACCACCACATCCCCCTTCACAAGATACCCATATATCCTTAATCCTTTTTTCAGCAAACATGTTCGTATTCAAGCGTGGTAAGTAAAAGTTTTTATGGTTTCTGCAGTTTGGTCCTCACCCCTGCTCGAGTCTTCATACCGCCCGGTGTTAACAGTGCAATGTGTAGATGGACGTAAAGAACGCGTACAGTTCGATAAGATCACAGCCCGTGTATCCAGGCTGTGTTACGGTCTCGATCCAGACCACATTGATCCTGCTGCCATAACCCAGAAGGTCATCTCTGGTGTGTACCAAGGTGTAACAACAGTCGAGCTTGACAACTTGGTACTTCTTCTTCCTTCTGATTCTCCCTGGTACTAGAGACTAACATGTTACAGGCCGCCGAGACAGCGGCGTACATGACCGTTACCCATCCAGAATATGCCATCCTCGCTGCACGTATCGCCGTGTCCAACCTTCACAAACAGACCAAGAAACAATGGTCCGTTGTGGTGCAAGATCTCTACAACTACATCAACCCGAAGAATGGCAAGAACCAGCCCATGATATCAAAGTCGGTTTACGATATTGTCATGAAACATGCGGACGACCTTAACTCGGCCATCGTCTACGATCGCGACTTCAACTACCAGTTCTTCGGTTTCAAGACCCTCGAACGCTCATACCTCCTCCGTATAAACGACAAGGTTGCCGAGCGCCCACAACACATGCTGATGCGCGTGGCAGTCGGCATCCACGGTGAGGATATCGACAAGGCAATCGAGACCTACAACTACATGTCAAGTAAATACTTCACACACGCTTCGCCGACTCTCTTCAACGCGGGAACTCCGCAACCACAGATGTCATCATGCTTCCTCATCGACATGAAGGAGGACAGTATCGAGGGCATTTACGACACGCTAAAGACCTGTGCCATGATCTCCAAGACCGCCGGTGGTATTGGATTGAATGTCCACCGAATTCGCGCCACTGGTGCTTATATTGGCGGAACTAATGGCACTTCCAATGGTTTGGTTCCTATGCTACGGGTCTATAACAACACCGCTCGGTATGTTGATCAAGGTGGCAACAAGCGCCCAGGTGCGTTCGCTATCTACCTCGAGCCGTGGCATGCCGACGTCTTTAGCTTCCTCGACCTCCGCAAGAATCACGGCAAGGAAGAAGTCCGTGCTCGCGACTTGTTCTACGCCTTGTGGATCCCGGATCTGTTCATGAAGCGTGTTCAAGAGAACGGCGATTGGACACTCTTCTGCCCGAACGAGGCGCCCGGTATGGCTGACGTATATGGGGATGAGTTTGAAGCGCTTTATCACAGATATGAGAAAGAGGGCCGTGGACGGGAGACGGTCCGTGCCCAGAAGCTGTGGTATGCGATCCTCGAGGCTCAGACCGAGACTGGAAATCCATACATGTTATACAAGGATGCTTGCAACAGAAAGAGCAACCAGAAGAATCTGGGCACCATTCGCAGCTCCAACCTCTGCACCGAAATCGTCCAATACACATCTCCCGAAGAAGTCGCTGTATGCAATCTTGCGTCACTAGCTCTGCCCATGTTCGCCGACATCCCCCGTGGTGAGTATGATTTCAAGAAGCTGCACGAGGTCGTCCAAATTGTCACGGCCAATCTCAACAAGATTATCGAGGTCAATCATTATCCAGTTCCGGAGGCACGTGTCAGCAACATGAAGCACAGGCCTGTTGGTCTCGGCGTTCAGGGTCTCGCCGACGTCTTCCTTTCACTCCGTCTACCTTTCGAGTCTGATGAGGCCAAGAAGCTGAACATACAAATCTTCGAGACAATCTACCATGCTGCTCTCACGGCATCATGCAGACTGGCCAAGGAACTGGGGCCGTATGAATCGTATGAAGGCTCGCCTGTCTCGCAGGGCATCCTCCAATACGATATGTGGAATGTCACCCCTACTGATCTCTGGGACTGGGATGCTCTCAAGGCCGATATTGCTGAGCATGGTGTCCGCAACTCTCTCCTCGTTGCTCCTATGCCTACAGCTTCCACGTCGCAGATTCTTGGCTACAACGAATGCTTCGAGCCATACACGTCCAATATCTACTCCCGCCGTGTCTTGGCTGGCGAGTTTCAGATTGTCAACCCATGGTTACTGAAGGATCTCGTCGACATGGGACTGTGGTCAGACAACATGAAGAACCGAATCATCGCCGACGGTGGTTCTATTCAGAGGATTCCCAACATTCCCGACGATATCAAGGCACTCTACAAGACTGTCTGGGAAATATCCCAGAGGCACATCCTCCAGATGTCTGCCGATCGTGGCGCGTTCATCGATCAGTCCCAGTCGCTCAATATCCACATGAAGGAGCCTACTATGGGAAAGATTACTTCGATGCACTTTGCGGGATGGAAGCTTGGTCTCAAGACCGGCATGTACTATCTACGAACAATGGCGGCTTCTGCTCCCATCCAGTTCACGGTGGATCAAGAGGCTCTCAAGGTCGTTGACACAAACACTGCTCGTGCTCTCGGGTCCAAGCGGAGGGGCAACACCAGCGGTATCACAGGCGGCAATTACCCCAGCTCACCTACCCCGTCTGCCGTTCCCCGACCAATGTACATGTCTAAGTCCCCCAACGGTGTTCCAACTTCTTCAGCTCCACCTCCAACCTCGGAGAATGTGCAGCTGCATGCTCCCCCAATCAAGGAGAGCGCCCTGGCTTCCAAACCTTTCACAGCCGATATTCCGGAAGGTGACAGCCCCAAGCTGCTCACGTCTGATCCTACTACCGGCAAACCTGTAGAAGAGGAAGCTCTTCCTGAGCCAGCCATCAAGCAAGAAGAAGACAACAATGATGAAAGCGCAGCACGAGATGGCGACATTTACGCTGACGCAGCCCTTCAATGCTCTATAGAGAACAAGGAGGCCTGCATGATGTGCAGCGGTTAGAATTCACCGGTTGGATAATGTCCAGCTTGATATTAGAAACGAAGTGGCACGAAAGCGTCCTCCATACTGTCGTTGATCAAGTAACGGCGTTTATGTGATATGCTCGATGTTTTGTATCGACACGAAAATTATGAAATTGCGGGATGTGGGATTCATTCGCACAGGGCATGCTTATTGTGCCTCTAATAGAAATCGTAGAGAAATAAATAATATGGGCCACATGATTGTTGCATATGGGATGTTTCCAACTCACTCGTTGGCGCATCAGTCAGTATCTTTCCGTGACCTCGGCCGGGATAGATGCAGATGATGTGCTCGGAACGCAAGGTCCGATTGCCCCTCCACGACACAAAATAGAACCGCGCCCTACAAGCTACACCTCTACATCTCCCTCAATCTCAAGAGCTGGAACAGACAAGGTTCGTGGATTTGGCTCTTCATATATGTACTGCTATAGTAGGCATCTAACATAGTACCTCACAGCTAGCTTCCTTCCATCTTCCACCGAAGCCCACATTCTGCATGTTCCGCATCGTGTCTCCTCTCCGATCATTCACCACGCCTCTTCTCCGTCAATCCACACCTCTAACCCGAGTCTTTCTTCCACCGCAATCTCAGCAGCGCAGCGCAATGGCAACTACAGCAGGCCCGATCCACGAATGGCTCGTCATAGCTCCTGATTTCGAGGGCGCATTGGAGAAGCGGCTCAGTGTGAGACCAAAGCACATGGAAGGAATAAAAGCTGATCCCGAGGCATTTTGGCTGTGGGGCGGTACGTTCTCCACCCCTTCTTCCTCTTTCTTGCTTTGAACCCCCGGGCTGGATTTACACGGTGTGAGGTAGATGAAGGAAAGAGGACGAGGTTGCTAACTAATAGTGTGTGTGTGTGTGACAACAGGCGCCATGCTCGAGGAACCCGTCAAGGAAGGCGACACGTCACCCCCGAAGATGAAGGGTTCGGCCCTGTTGGTCGCAGCCCAGACCAAGGAGGAGGTGGTCGAAAGGCTACAGAAGGATGCCTATTTCAAGAACGAGGTGTGGGATTGGGCCAAGGTGCAGATCATTCCGTTCAAGAGTGCTTTGAGGAAGGCTTTGTAGGAACCATTTGGGATTGTTTCTAGGGTCGGGCGAAACAGTTCAAGAAGCGTGCGTGCAATGCAATGCAATGCAATGCACGCACGCACGCACGCCCTTGGACTTTCTCCAGCACTACAGTACGTACGACATGAACAAATCTCCAAGCTGCAACGGAACTGGCAAGTGAAAACCATATAATCTACCAAAGAAAAGAAAAAAGCTGCAAGAAAGCAACTTGGAAGAAAGAAAGAAAAATCCCCCGGGTATCTTGGTGTGTGTGTGTATACATGTGTGAAATTACTTTCTGTGATGAAACGGATATATATGCCTTTGGGTCCGTCCTTCTTTTCAGAGTTTATGGTGTCCAACAAAGGCCAGAAATTCAGAAAGTTCCTCCCCCCCCCCCCCCAAAAAAAACCAGGCCATGAGATTCGCTGCAAAGTACGAGTACGCCTTTTTTGGTGTTTCCAGTCAACCCACCACTTCCATCTGATATTGTTGTTACACAAGTCTTGTGGTCTTTTACATTTTGGTGTGTCATGTCATGCCCGAGAGCTGTGTGGCGTCGTCTCTCGTTTGTTGCACAGGTAGTTCCAAGGTCGATCGTTTGCCACACTTAGGACTATGTACTGTACTCCCTTGATCTCGGGACCTCTGCCGAGTATGGTGGTGTAGTGAGCACGTTATTTGCGCTGTTATTATCCTCGATGGCGAAAAGATAGACAAGTATCCGTGCGCCCTGAGCTCATGATGCTGCATTGTAGCGCCAAAAGAAGCTTGATGAATCGGATTTGTCGTCTACTGTTTTCCTCGCGGTGCCATATCGATCAGTTCTGTAACAGTGGTAATTCGATAGCCCCTTCGCTTGATTTCCGGTATGACCTTCTTCAGCATCGGAATCGTCCAGCTCCGACGATCGTGGCAGACAATGATTCCCCCAGGCTGCAACATACTGAGAATGTGCCTCGCGTTGACGCTCGAATACGAGATTTGTGCGTCATGAGGATAGATATTGCCAAGCACCAAGCGGTACTTGAGCATCTCTAGTCTTTCGCGCATCCTAGAATTAAAGACACCCGAACCAGGGCGGAAGTAACGAGGCGGATATTCGACGTGCGCAGTATCATAGGCTTTATTGATAATACCTTCCACCGTCTCGATCTGATGAATGAGATCGGCATCCGTTAATGAAAGAGACGGCTCATCGTGCATGGCGTGATTTCCCAACTCATTCCCATTCCGTACCAAATCAGCCAACTCGTCCTCTTTCCCGGGAACCTGGGATCCAATGACGAAGAAAGTGGCTGTAGCGTCGTTTGCTTGTAAGATATCCAGAATCTCGGCTGTGTACTCGGAAGGCCCATCGTCAATTGTGAGCGCAACAATCTTTTCCGATGTCGTGACATGCCACAAAACATCTGGCCACCGCAATTGGAAGTACTTGATTAAGACTGAAGGCGGTTTGTAGATGACGTAGAAAGGTGTTAGCAGCGCGCAAAAGACCACGACTAGGATGAACATGGTTATGAGCCGGGTTCGACGGGCGCGTCGTCGAAAGGGCAAGCGACAGAGACGTGGCATTTCCATCGATTTAGAGGAAAAGCATGAATGAAGTCGTCCAGAAGGGCGAGGGCGGTGAATTGAGATAATAGGGCGACATGGCTTGGGGGGATGTTGGACTGGGATCGAGGTTCACGACACGGCTGGCTGTCAGCTTTAAGGGGCTGGTTAGCCGGAACGTGCTTTAGCGCCGCACGTGATCATGTGAGCTTCCAACGATGGAAAGGATGAAACATCAACTATTAACTTTAACAATCACCGACGGAACGCTCGCACACTATGTACATAAACATGATCCCTAATCTTTGCATCACGGACACTGCATTTCTTACACAAGATTGCTGAATTAAAATAAAATCTACATACAGATAACAATCCAACAACGCCGCGCACCACGACCAGCCAAGAGACCTAGAATCACAAAATCCCACCTCGTTCTATTTTACCCACGTCACATCTAAAGGGAAGAGCACACGGGGGTTAAAACGCCTAGAAAAAAACCTGTCCAATGCGAGCGACCGAAAATAGTAAAATGGCAGAAATCTAAATCATCGTACTACCCACGTCATATCCCAAGGGAAGAAAAGGCAAAGGTCAAAAGGATCAAATGTACTACTTGCACAAGCCCTCTCTATCTGACAGCCGTATTTTCGAAAGAAAAAAAAAGGGTTGTTTCATGCTTTCTTGTTGCAAGGCCATCCATATCTCTCGGGTCGAGTTTTTCGGTAACCTCTGTTGAACTTGTAGGGTACCGTCGTGGGAGTGATCTCGATTGGACCACGTTTCTTGTTGTATAGTTATTCCCAATGGGTACCGCCCACGTGTTCCTCAACAATGGCATTGGCGCCGTCTTCTGTGGGTGGGGGGAGTGTGATGGCTTCAAAAGTGTCGTGGACGAGGAGAACAATGGGTTCGTCCGATTCGTCGCGCCTCTTGTTGCACGGTTGTCCCCAGCAGCTATCACCCATTTCTCTAGGGCCTAAGGTTTCTGGAGTTGGCTTTTCAGTGAGGTCGAGAGAGCGCGGTATAGTGGCCAGTGGAGACGAAACTGTGATGGTCTTTGAAGATGGTTTCCTGAGCACCGGGCTTGCAACGGTGAGGCCAACTGTGGCGATAGCCAAGAAAAGTGTCGTGGTCTTCATGGTTGGAAGATAATTTATTTGGGAGTGGAGTAAGCTTGGAAGAGGGTTTGGATCGAGAGTGTAGTTCGTTTGGACGAGCAGCTGGGTTTGAAGGTGGATTTGGTCTGAAAGTAGATTGTGTGTGCGTGTGTGTAGTGTATGTTGTATGTAGAAAGAAATCAGAAAAAGGCAGCAGGCGATCCAGCTTAAATACACGGAAAGCATTCTCAACTTTTCGACCCATTCTTGAGAAAATGTTGGGTACGTACCGCCGTTCAATGAGCCAGAGAAAGATAGATGGTGACTCTTTAAATCACATGCACGAATTCAACCCAACCCAACCCAACGTACACACGAGGAAGCTAGAAAACGAGCGTTTGCCTTTACCAGACTTGCACTAATTATTCTCTTCACACTTCTATGTACAACACAAAGGGTAGTTAGTCATTCCTTCCATTAGTATATAATTATGTAGGTATGTATGTCGCTTGAGTATCAGGGGAAGAGCGAAGCGAACGTCGAACCATGGTTGATCTATTACATACTGTGTATGTAAGCCACTAATTAACGTTGGCACATTAGTTCTAGACCGACACGGGTCGTTAGCGGCCACGTGCGGCCCCACATAAATGTCCAAGGAGTTTTTCGCGTCGTGAGAAAAAAAAAACCTTCGTTTTCTTCCTCGCAACTTTCGCAAATCGACATTTCCATCACGCTACACACACACACACCCCTTTACCACCAAAGCCATCAGTATTGTAGCCAACCCGAGTTGTATCTTCATTATCAAACAGTCAAGAAGATATATATATATATATATCTCTCTCTTCAACAATGTCGCAAATCCACGGGAAACGAAGATTTGGATAACCCCATCTGACTGACTTTTTTTGAACGTCTGATGAGACTGACTGGGACATTCCCTGCGAATTACAATCAACACAGCGCTTTTTCGCCAATATTTCCCTTGGGAGCGGCTATCCAGCCGCCGCAACTAAGGACTTGGTGCACAGTAGTAGTGCCCATGGTTCGGAACCAATTTGTCACGCTTGTACGAATATCACCCACTTCGTCTATAGGCCCTCTTAGAATGTTCCAAGATTGACTCTGCACGTTTAATTGACCTGGTTGCCTTTTATAAGTGGCTTTTTCGGGTCTCATGACGTTCATACATAAATGTTCTACCGATGTAAACTTATGTCTAGAAGCTCTCAAACGCCAGTCGAAATGTGACTATATTCTATATGACATGCTATCGTCGGGTATCTAAACGCTCAATACTACAAAAGTGGCAACAACTCCCTACAACCAAGACGCTATCCAGGTAAGCGTCACGGAAATATGCCACATGTCACTGCTTTTTCCACTGCTTCCAGGCAGAGACAAATCCCAGCTTCGCCCCAGGATCGGTTCCCTCTAGCGAGGATCCCAGACCCAGACCTCCCGTTCCTTTTTTGTGTCCCAAGTCGAGTAAGGGCACCATACTTGGTCGCCCATGTGCGCACATAAACGGGAACGCACATTTCGACAGCTTTGAGACCAATTCTTCGCATTGCTGGATGCTCAGTTCGTCGTTGAACATAATTGCGGAACGGCAAGCCCGAGAATTGACAAAATCGACAAGACCCTGTGGACAAGTAGCCATTCCTTTGAGCCACGGGGGACACTGTTCGTGTGTGGATTCCCGTGGCGGCGAAGAATCCTCCTCGAGGAGAGAAGGGAGGTGTGGATCCTCGGCGTACTTCCATACGGTGGAACGAAGGAACGAGATGAGCAGCTGTGGGTAGGCTTTGCAACGCTCGGATATACTCGGAGGCAAAGTTGTAACAGACAAGACTGGTCGGGCTTCGCTTGAGTCTCTAGAGTCTGCCATCATACATGTGTCATACAATATGCCCCAGGCACCAAATCTTGCAGCATGAGTTGTGAACATCTCTTGCTCTTGAACAGAGATATCAAAATGCACGCATTTTTCAAGAATCGTGAAATGAACCTGTGATTTATGACCAAGCTTTGAGCGATAGTGAGAATGATTATGCTCACTCGAGACCGGGGCGCAGAGCCCAGCGAACAGGTCTTCTACCTGAACACGTTCATCTGCCGCGTGTTGGTCTATAATGACAAGCGTCTCGCTGGGAAGCTCGGTTAGATCAGAATGGCTAGAGATCTTGACAAGAATAAATTTCTTGTCCAGCTGCGCGATCACTTCCGCATTCTGGAGACCCGTTTTCGAGAGCTTGTTGGGATGAGACATGGATGATTCACTGAAAGCCTTCTCGGCATCGACTCGCGAGCAACCAAAGTGGCTGAGGTATTTGTCGTGCCCTATTTGCTCGTCTTCCAGAGACACTTGCTGGATGCGTTTCTCGACTGGCTTGAATACCGGATTATTCCACGTCTGTAGTAGTCCCTGAACCCATGAGTTCTTCTCTCTTTCCTCTGTTCCGGTCGACCTAGGCCGTATTCGAACCGATTTGCTGACCTGGTTCCTGTTGGCTGTGGTGGTGGAGATGGAAGAACCTGTATGGGATCTGGTCGAGGTCTCCGGCATGACACAACCGGTTCGAGCATTCAAAAGATAGGTTTGCTTCGTAGTTGGATGCATGCATACTATGGTAGTATCGCGAGCGTTTTCGTCGGTACATTCATCATTTTCGTGCGATGTCGTTTGGTGAGCGTGAGAGTGAGCGTGAGTATCTTTGGTGATGTTTGGTTGGTCCAAAGCTTGAAGTGAGACAGGTTCGGTATCAAAGAAGGATACATTAGCCAGGGGTCTAAGACGCTTGGAAGAATATCCTGTCACTTCTGGTGCACTTGGTTTCCTTGCGTTACTTACTTTATCGAATATGATAGCTTTGCCGCTTTTAATTCGAGACCAAGTGGAAAACAATGGCTGTTGCGCTTGATCACACGTTGTTTTCGACCGAGACGAAATGGGCCTCTTTCTCTTGCGTTTCTCCGAATTTGGTGAGTAAGAACTAGAAGAGCCCAGTCCAAAGGGTTCGGTGCCTGAAGTATATGCAGTTTGTTGGCTTTCGGCCTCGCTTGTTGACGGGAAGGACAATGCAGTATCTGGTCGACTCTGCTTAGTAGGATGCTTTCGAGGTCGGTAGTGGTGGACAGATAGCCATTGTGTGACCATGGCATTGAGAACCTCTGTTACTGCCTGCAAGCTCGCTTCGTTCTCTAAAAGCCGAGCCTCAGAACCTTTGGATCGATGACTGTCTTTTAAGGAGATGCGTAGGTAAAACATGGGAAAGCGATCGACACCTTTGCGGCCTTTCAGCTGCCGGTTGGTATACCCGTCGCTCTTGAAACGCCTGTCATTCTTTCGGCGGAGTTTTTCGACTTCGTCGATGTCGGCATCGTCTTCAACGGTGCCAAAGCTCGAAAGGGCGAACACGCGATTGATCTCATCGTACAACTCATTGTGTTCAACATCAGATGACAAGTGTCGAATACCGAACGAGATGAACTGTACACGTCTGGTGGCAGCCGGGTCAAGTGAGATGGCGCCTTTGATGGATATGGTCGAGGTAGACGCAGATGCGGGGACCCAGGCAGGCCACTCGTCGATTTTAATGCAGTTGGCCTGTGTTAGGACATTCAGGATGAAATGCAATTCACGAGAGCGTGGGTTGTTGCCACTCTTGGTGACAACGGTTGTTGGTACCGAGGGTTTCTGACCATTGATATGGATAGCTGTTGTTCCATGGCCTGCATCTCGGATCTGCAACGACACCGAGGATCGCCAGCCGAGGATGATGCCGGTGGTTTCTCTCTTCAGAGTGTCCCATAATCGATCGTGTTCCGCCCTGTTCTCTACGACCACGGCTCTCTGCTTGACTCGGACAGGGAGGTTACCAAACAAATTCCGTACTGTCACTCGGGTCCCTTGTTTCCCATGTCCAAGCTCGAGTTGTAATGAGGTTGGAAGCTGTCGATCTATGGCTTTGGAGTGATGGAACGTTATCGCATTCTGGGACCGGTGCTCGTGATGATGGGACGTAATGGTCAAAAGCGACGTTGCAGCGAGGGATGCAAGGAAGGTACCATTGCGGCCGAGATAACTCTCTTCGGAGTAGTACTTGGAGGTACCTGGGGCAGTTAGTGGCCATGCACCATCTTCTACCATTTGATAGGAACAAACAGTAGAGCTTCCCTAGTCCCCCCTCTTCTCCGAACTCGAGGGGTGCTATGCCCCGGCCGTCGTCTTCTACCGAGCAATTACCACGTGTAAAGTCGACGGTCGCGTCAACCTTGGTAGCGCCGGCGTCAAGAGAATTCTTCAGCAGCTCCAACACGACGTATGTGAGGGATACAATGGCCGTCGATGACTTGAGCTGGGCGATGACGTCCGTCGGCAGGGGTAGGATGTACCGCTCTCGGGTGCCGGCCATGCGTGGCTCGTCAGCATGCACAGGTGGTGATAGCTGGTGTGGTGGTAGTGGGCCATGGAGGTGAATGTAGCACACTGGAGGGAGGGAGGTGGTTGATGAAACTTGAGGGCTACGAGTCTCTGGTGGATCATGTGTAGTGCGATTCACAGAAAGCGCGGATCGCGTCAACGTCAACGTCAACGTCACCGGCGGCACAGGCACGGTCTGCATAAAGGACCCTGTAAGTCCAAAAGCAGCATAGCCCTCCCTCATCGAAGACGTCGACCTCCACAACCTTGGAATCCTCATGTCTCTCTCAACAGCAAACATTCACGCCCGTCCGCCAAACACCCTGAACTTGGATCTGAGCGCCCTCGAGATAGCTCATTCTTACACGTTCTTACACGTAACGCTGTCCACACGCTCTGCCATTTACTTCGGACGCTGTTCCATTTGCGCCTACCCGTCAGCACTCGATAGCCTCGTCATCGACCAATATATTACACGTGGAGCTTCCGCAAGCCTGTCGAATTACATACCCCGCGATAGTACGCTGAGCAACCAAGTCGAATAATAGCCTTTCCACGCTGTCATCCAACGCTGCTCTAGCCTCTAGCACTGGACAGAATGGCCACCACGGAAACCGCCGCAAGGTCCCATGGTATGTTCACTCTACGCTCTCTGGCGTCAGCCGCAAACACCACCGAGTAGATCCTTTTGCGGTTGCTTGGAGTATCTCTTACCTCCTCCCCCCCGCACATATATATCCACATTGTGCTGACTCATGGCCAAAGACCGACACATCCGCAAGCGCCCCTTCACGGGATGGATGAAGCGTCTTGCAAACCTCAAGTCCTCCAACACCACCTCCGATACCTCGCCCAATGCTTCTGGGAAGAAGACTCAGGAAACAAAGCCTAAGAAAGGTGCGGCAAAAAACAACCCATATCCGCAATCCGGCCATCTCAGCGGTAATACTGGCAATGACGCTCTCTCCTTTTCCAGCCCAGTCACCAATCGATCGACCAACAGCTTCACATCAGTCGAAGGCAGTAACTCGTGTCAACAACGTGCACCGGCGAAAAGTACAAAGTCGGCTGCGCCAACCGTCGCGACCAACAATGAGACTGTCCACTCCGCTAGGTCCAAGGCGGAAACTCGTAACAGCAACAATCTAGGCGGGGGCAGCACATTCTCATCGCCAAATCACTCGGACCGCTCTTTGACGACGACCCTCACCACCATCCAGTCGACAGCTCCATCACATGTTCTGGCAACTGGGCCCGCGCAGAATCCCCAACCCCCCACCGGTCCACCGGTCCACTTTTCGCATCAGTTCCCCACTACCTCTCCGCCGCCCTCGGCAATCCCTCCACATTTGGCACTGTTGCCGCATCCCGCCTCGTATCAATCAGCAACGGCCAACAACATACTCACGGACAATGCCTCAATTCTGACCCTGGCATCGTCGTCGAAACGTCGTCGCCGAAACTCGTTGGATACCAACGCGTCTGTCCGCGCTTTGGCCCCGTCTTCGGTGTGGGGCGGCAGTCGAGAGTCGCTCCCGCTCAGCGTTTTGTCCAGCAATGCAGATGCCATTTACAGTTCCCAGAACAGGAATGGAATTGGCGCATTTGCAAATGCCGAGCGAGCCAGTATCTATTCGTCGTCGGGCGTGGCTGCTCCAGCTCTCAGCGGGGAACGAAGCAGCTACTATGCCAACAAGCAGAACGCAGACGGTCAGAGTGTCCGTAGTGGATTGTTAGGTCACGGTCGAACAGACAGTATCACGGGTAGTATCGGAGCCACAGCCACAAGTCCACTGGCCAGCCCAATCCATTCGACTGCACCTGGAAGAATAGGTCGAGACACAGCCGAGGGAAGTGAGCTTGGAGACGAGGTTGAATCTACGGTTGGCTCCACGCCCACCGAGGAGGAAGGCAAGGGCAAAGCCAAAATGGCTTCCTAGGCAAGAGGGGGTTAACCTGATCGGGGGTACCTGATCAGCTAGTAGAGATTTGTGAAGTTTTGTGGCGTCCTGGAAGGATGGCATTGTCTGGTTGGAGAAGAGTTGGTCCTCGTGGTCTTGAGGATTTGGCGATTGCATGGTGGGAGGCGTACTGGAGGAATTCAAGGGATTCGGATTTGTGATTCCCCGGCTTATACCCTAGGCTTATCGAGACGCGATTTGATTGATTTGGTGGTTTTGTCAGATCCGCATGTATACTTTTGAGGCTGAACTGCATCTTGCCATTTTGTCGCGTCCGAAGAGAAGAATGGATATACGGTAAAAGGGTCCACGTTACTCTGTAAACCACCTGCCTGCATCTGTCAGTCGTACCTTTGTAAGTATCTCTTTTTTTGGCTTGTAGGATGTGGTAACATGGAGTGCTGTGACCGTTTACTATTTCAGAGTGGTCGACTTGTTCACTTCCTCACTTCCTCACTTCCTCACTTCCTCTCACTTCCTCACTTCCTCTCACTTGTTCACTTGTTCACCACTTCGTTGCCTCACCGTCTTTCCGCACAGTCATCTGGGTCTCGTGCCTTTCTCCTTTAGCGTGCCGGGCTCTTTCTACCCCCTCTTTCCTCTTTTCTTCCTTTTCCACCACACAACCTCTCGTCCCCTCAACCCCTCAACCCCTCAACCCCCAACCCACCTCTTTTCCTCTGGCATTTCACAAACATTCTTCGAGTCTCCCTTTGGGAGAGCATCCGCTGGCACTTGCTCTTCGGCCATCACAAGCTCATCAAAGTTGGAACTCGGCCAAATAATAAAGACCTGTGGGCAACTTTCGCGGCTGCCTATTTCTGCCACGGCCTCCTTCGCTTCACCACCTCACAACCCGAATTTCACACTGACACAAATTCCACACACAACGACTACATCATGATGGCCACCATGATGTTTCCTGACTTCACTGTCCCAGGAGCCGGTACAGGAGCCGGTACAGGACACGGTACAGGACACGGTACAGGATACGGTACAGGACACGGTACAGGACACGGTACAGGACATGGTACAGGACACGGTACTAGAGCTGGCTACATGACTACCATCGCTATTGGCGGCGATTTCATCATCCGTCTCACGACACCCGTCACTAAACCCCTCAAAGATTCTACCGTCAACCAACCGGCTGCGTGCTCTCGTATCTTTGAATTTCGAGTCTCCCGCAAGGTGTTGACTGACCATTCGGTTTTCTTCCAAGATATGTTCCAGGTTCAACCCAATCTGCATATGATATGTATCGAAAACAAAAACATCAGTCGCACCTTGGAGGTCTGGCTTCGTTCTATCCACAACGGTGCTGACACTGTTCCGTTATCGCTGAATGCTCCCCACAGTGAGCATGTCTGGCACGCCATTTCCGTTGGTCAGCAATTCGGGTTCCTGCCGCAGCACGCGAGCGCCATCAAGCCGTGGTTTCTGGTTCACTACCACAACTTGCTCGACAATGGACCAGGGCTCACACCAATGGTTGCGCGTACGCTCGCCTATCCTTGTGCCGTATTCGACCACGCCCAAGGCTTCATGAAGCTCACGAAGTACCTCGCTTATAGCACCAGCACTTCCTTATTTACGGAGAGCTTTCAGACTTTGGGTGTGAACGATCGTGTTCTTGATGGTAAGTGAACTTGATACATGGTAACGGACATGTGTCGTAAGCTAAATGAGCTGGGGTGGTTCAAGCAACTAACCATATTTCAGGACCACTCACCGCTGCTAGGACACAGATCCACTTTACACTCGAAGGAGAGTTATGCCATCCCTTGGGAAAGTTGCATCATGCTACCTGTGCTTGTCGCAAAGAGACAGCATTTGATTACGAACATGCTTTGGTGGGTCTTGGTTGTTGGCCCCTCTACGAAGCTGTGAAGAGATTCACCTTGACCGAGATCCTCGATCGATTGGCCCACTTCAAGTTCCAACCTGTTGCAAAGGGGTGCAAATCTGGCGCGTGCAACCAAAACTTCAAGAAGTCAGTCGAGGTCGCCATCGATCGGACCAAGCAGTATTTCCAAGGTCTTTGCTTAGATTGTATGAATCGAAGCAAGCCCGTGCTCGGCCAGCCGCACACGACCTTTCTTGAGAAAAACTCCCCGCAGTTTGCCGGATGTTGGGATATTGACTGCCGCTACGGGCACAACAAATCTTCATGGTATGTATTTGATATATGGAGTAGCTTGTCTTTGGTGAAGATCCGCCTGGCAGGTGTTGACACTCCTCATGACAGAAGGGCTGCCTTGATCATGATGTGTAAAAGTACCTCACTAATTGTATGCAGGTTCTTCTCGTGGATGGGTTCTAGCTCAGGACGGACGCAGATAACCAATCGATACAATGCGCTTGCTCGTGAGAAGCGCGAACGGGAGGGCATGGAAATGGGCGGTCGACGAACCGGACGTGAACCCAATAACTTGAATACCACAAAGAATGGTACCAACGCTAACGGAAATGGACCTGTTGTATCGTTCAATCCTCACCCAGCAGCTTCGAGTCAGATCCAGCAGTCGTCGGGCGTGAATAGCAAGAATGATCACCACAGTGGTCAGCCACATGGCAGTCTGGACACGGATGAAGACGATGAGTTCTTCGACGCGGAGGAGGATACTCATTCCAACGACCTCAAGAGCCACGAAGACTGATACTATAATTCCCCACTCAACCAAGTTTCGTTGCTAGTTTGGGAATTTGTCGGCACAATATCAACAGTCAACCTGTCGGTAAATCTGGGATGTTAGATTGGTTCTCGTACCCTTGCTACATCTGTGTCTTGTGAAAGCTAGATAGAATAGTTTATCCTGATCGGTCATGGAAAGGCAGTTCGTCTATTGTTTACAATAGGAACGTAATAGGATCAGAATTTACTTCTTACTCAACTTTCAATTTGTCTGACTCACTTGATACGTTGGGCATGTCTTGTGGGTTGCAATTGTGATACCCAATCCTCCTGACGTGCACTATTTCATTGTTGTTCACGTAGATGAACGCCAAAAGTTTCTGTTCATTGCCGTCTTGCGTTCACATTTGCCATGTTTACGAACCAACCGCTACATCATAACACATGGCTCCTTCAACGTATCAACTCCCTTCCCCTCTGGTACCACTTCATCCTTGTTCTTCTTCTTCTTCTCCTTCACCTCCACGCCCTTGACACACCCACGTTCTCTAACCCTATTTTCCTGCGCCTGTTCCCAAAACCCATGCTCTGCCGCTCTGTCTCTCTTGAATCTCTCCATCCACTCCCTCCATTGCTGCGGATGCATTTCCTGCCACTTCTCCAGCATTTTCCGCTCCGCCGCATCGATATCGAGGCGCGCGCAAGCCGGACACAGAGTCTGCATGATTTGCAGACCCGATTTTCGCATGGTGCTGTACCAGAGGTAGAATCGCTGATCGAAAATAGAGTAGTAGTGCTCTTGTGTGCAGGCGTTGGACGTGCAGGGCCTGAGCATATACCGCCAGTCCCACTGGTCTTGTTCTCCTTGGTCCGGCTTCTTCTTGGTGCTCTTGGATGAGGGTCCTAGCATCTTGGTCCGAAGCGCCCTTTCGTTCTCTTTGCTTGCTGTGCTGCGGACGGCCCTGAGCTCGTCCACCCAACAGGCGAATTCTTCGGCAATGGTTCCGAGTGTCTTTCGTCCTGCGTTCTGTCGCATGCGCTCGTATTCCTTTTTGCATCGCGCGTTGGCATTTAGCAGATCTTTGCGTGCATGGGAGGGGCAAAGGCCTCTTGTGCGACAGAGGTTGTACGGCGCTTGCGGTAAGTAGAAGGTCGGACCAAGGAGCGTGGGCAGGTAATGCGTTTTGCAGGTAGAGTATAAACATGGGACGTAGTTGGCCAGGGGATTGTAAGGTGAGTGAGGAGTCGACTGTAGCGTTTGTGGGAGACGTGGCGAGGCATTACGAGAAGAAATTGGTGTAGCATATGTTGCCGAGCTTGCGAGGGATGGAACGCGTGACGTCGATGTCGATTTCGAGGTCGATGTTGGAGAAGATGTCGGAGAAGATGTCGGAGAGGTGTTTAATGTTGTGGTTGAATCCGGTACCGAAGAACCCCTATGGAAGATTGGTAGAGAGAAGGTTGATGTAACAGACGTGCGCTTTCCCTCCTTCTTTGAAATCGGAACCGGCGCTGAGAATCTTTTCGTTAATCGTTTCGACAACTGCTTCATGGGATTGGGTGCTGTATCAGCGACTGGAGTCTGGGCAAATGGAGTATCCATTTTCGACGTTGTCGAAGTTGAGAGGACTCGAGGGACGTCCAAGGTGGGAACCGTGAATCGAAAAACCGGCAACGGAAGGGATACAATCACTCCTTTTGATAGAGGGGCAACTGTATGCGCGCATAAAGATTGTAATTGGCTTCATATGGCTGAGACAGGGTGGGCTGAGTGCTTGCGAGGTTGATGCTTGTTTCACACGCCAGTGTATCAGATCTGCAATCCCCAAATGCGGTAAACAATGCTCTTTTGACGAGCTCCCTTAGGTGGCTGACATATAACTGGAATCGGAAGACCCCTGGAAGACCCCTGGAAGGGTGGTGGTACGAGCGGTGGGCTGTTGTTGATGAAAGGCTAAAGTTTCTTCTTTAGTCCCAAGTTTGCAACCGGAGGATGTGGAAGAGGAGAGATTTACGAGAAGGCTGGAGAGGAAGAAGGCCCGCTGAATCTTCTTTGATAGCTTTATAAGAGGGGCGAGGTTGGACTGTTACAGTCAGCTTTGCTACGTATGCAATACACCTTGTAATCCATTTCTGTTACCTACACATGTTGAGGGAAGCCTTGGGGGGG